>JASDQU010305009.1:0-11219 GCA_032191745.1 Picea mariana
CAACCAAATATAATCATATATCAACGAGTGAGATCAATAAGCATCGAGCTGCATAGCATTTACTGTAGCTCAGTGCAATATATGCACCATTGGATCTCTGTGCGCAGGGATCCAACAGCACATATACTACACAAAGCTGCAGTAAATAATCTGCAGGTAGGTGCATAATGTTTGCCATCAAGGAGGGCCCTGGAACCTCTATCACACTTACATCAAAGAAATACTCTAGAGTAAATGCTCTGCAAGTCGGTACATAATGTTTGCCATCAAGAAGGACCTCGGGAACCTCAGCCCGACTGACCTCAAAGAAACAAGGACAGTCAATAATGGCACCCAGCTAACACTTTCCTAAATATATCAACGAATAACCACAGGAGATCACAGCCATCATGACCTTACGCTGTAAAATAAATCTGATTTTTCTTACGAAACCATCTCTGTACTATCAGTCTATGTTTGATCATCTTATAATTGTATGGCTTATACCAGTCAATATAGAGAGATATAGATATACGCAGGCACCTATTTCAGAGGCCTGGATATTTTTTATACCAAGAGAAGCTAGGTGTTCGAGAGAGATCTATACCGCAAGAGAGGCGAGGTCCTGTGCTTTATTACTGTGTGTAAGGCTAAAGAATGCCAACATATATATAATAACCCAAATCTATTAGCTCTGGATCCAGGGTTGAGTTGGATTTACGCAAATCTCAACCTCTGTTATACCAAAACAAAGTAAGGCGGAGTATAGCTAATATGGGATGGGCAGATCCACTTTTGGTAAAGCAAGGGCCCTATCTGAACTATTATCAGATACAATCAGAGCATATAACTCTGATTATGAGGCAGCTGAGCCAGCCAGAATCTACGTATATTTCTGTACACTTTAAAAAGAAAATTACTCATATCTAAAGCATACAAAAAATAGCATACTTCATTTGGCAGATGCATACACTGTTCTCCAAATGGGAACATGTGACGGGTTCCATATCACTTCTCACAAGAATCGATCGCTTGACATCATGGGAAAGAAAAGAAGATTGCAGTACCTCTGAATCTAAACCTCAAAGGTTACAAAGCACAGCTATTGTATTTGCCTGACAAATACCTTCCAATATTCCATCTTTTTTCAGAGGAGTCATAGAATCCATTATTCTCTAACTTTTTCCAAAGCGGACTCGTGAATAGATAGTGGAAATCTATGATTCCACTGAGAAATCATGGAGTATTGCGGAGCATCCGTCGCAACAGAGGCATCTGAAATACTAAAACGTCTTTCCGATATCAAATCCTCTGAAAATCGTTCGATGTTAGTGGTAACATACTCATAATCATAATCCTTCAACTGGAGCTCAGGCTCCCCCATCTTTTGTTAACCCTAACCCCAACCCTACCTTTATACGTGACGTATCATTTTCTTCCACTCTGCAGGAATAAGGGTTCCCAGATTAGATTGGGTTTTCTTATCAACAAATAATTCACAATCTACTGAACGGTTCTCCAAACTTTGAAGTGACTTATATAGCAGGGACCGTCCCGAGAACTAAGTGGATGAAAAGATGAGGGTCACTTTTTGAACTAGCTCTGCAACTGGGAGGGAAAACGAGAATGGATTCGTTCCTTCAATGGCGGCTCTTCTGCTACTGGGAAGGCGTCAGTTTGGACTATCGCCATACTTGGCGGTGAATGGTCGACGAGGATACCACTAGCCTTCGCTGCGTAGGATTACTTTTTAGGGGTTTTAGTGTTTAGTTTGGTTAATGCCTCTGGGTATGCTTTTCGTAGAGTTTACTAATCGTTTCTCCATTATAGTTCTGGCCTATCCTCCTTGGATGATTTAGCGGTGGTTGGAGTATTATTATATTTCAGGACAGAATTAGTGGAACCGGGGCCCAGTTTTCTTGCATTTATTTCCTGTCTAAGGAAAATGAATGGAGTTAAATACACACTTGAGTGATAAAGAGGTGGTGATCACATGTTAAACCAAGATGGTGTAGACATAGAAGAAAACGTCATGGCATTAATGAGTGCAGAGGACGAGGTCAAGTGGATACAGGGAGGTCTTTTCACTAAGGTGGATTCATTGGGGGTGTATCTGGCTCATTAATCCAGTCGGCACCTGAACTGTCTACGGCACCAGGTATTAACACTTTGAAACTAACCTCTGCACCAGGCTTTACCTTCACCCAGGCTATGGATTATTCCACTATTCCTTTTACCTTTTCCCTTGCAGCTCAGGGTTAGACATATCCAGTGGAAGGGCTGCAAATTGTACAGGATCCACAGTTGGGTGATAAGGGAGGGTTCTCATCGGATAGCCTGCGGAAAACCCACAAAACTTCAAACCCGACTGGAGTCCGGCGGAAAGTGTGGAAGGCTAACAGGAAGGTTCGAAAAATGGTGTTGGGTTCGGACGTGGACCTCGAAGAGACCTGTGGATTGGTCCTCTGTGGCTTGGTAGGTAGATTCTCTTACACCTATCTGAGAAAAGACCCTGTATTGGCCTGGATTGAAAACCACTGGGCTCCCATTCTCGGCTACACGTCGAAAGTACTCTTCCTGACAAAGGGATGGATGGGCTTTATTTGTAGAACCCTAGAAGATGTGTCCCTTCTGCTGAATAAGTTTTGGGTTCATGGGGGTAGCAGCCTTACGCTAAAAAGGTGGTGGGTGGCCTTTGACCCGATCACTGAACATTTTCAGTTCTGTCACCTGTGGGTATTACTGTCTGGTTTACCTATGCATTTATGGAACGAAGGGGCTCTGCGAGCGATTGGAGATGCTTTCGGGACGTATATTACACTGGATTCATAGACTTAGGAAAATTCTTCTAGGAAAATTGGAAGAATTTTAGTGGAAATGGATATCCACGGATGACTACCTGAGGTTTTAGATATAGAATGGAGGGGCCGCCATTTCCGCCATTTTACACAGCAGCTGGACTATCTTGGAATACCCTTCCGTTGTAGTCGGTGTCGATGCACTGGCCATCTTCAGCGAGAATGTACTGGTAGTACTGGTAAGGTGACAGAAGAATCATCGGAGGACACTCTATTACAAAAAGACCCTCCCAACTATGTTACATAAGTGGACTCCTATGGAAGCGAGTCGTTGCACTATGGTCCTGAGCCGGGTAGCCAGACGGAGGCTACGCCAACACTTACAGGTAAGTTAAAAAATCTAAGTAGATCACGAACTCCGATAACTACCCCGGCCCTTTCTCCGCCGGAGATGATAGATATCGTGATGGAACCTGGGTTTAGAGAATCAGAGGAGGATGAGTCCACCCTTAGTGCGGTACTTGACTCTTTAATCCCATACATTTGGGATTCAAACGCTACTATTAAACTACCCACCTATATGGGTAAGGCCATCATTGATCCTTCATCAGACTCGGGGGCTAATACTTCTTGGGTCCATACTAAAGGGAATGGGAAAGAGTTTGCCTAGTTAAGAGGTCTTGGCATTGAACACTCCCCTGTGAAGACTCGAAGCACCCGTAAAAAATTGGCGGTATTATCTTTTCAGATAGATGACACAATCCTTTCCTCCACTGATAGTGGGGCTTTTAGAGCATTGAAAGCCCTGGCGAGGGCAAAGTGATGTTATTACTATCCTTAAATATAAGAGGGATTGGAGGCACCCTCAAAGCTGCCTCGTTTCGACGACTATTGGATCATTCTCGACCTGAAATTATTTTTCTCCAGGAAACATTGATTAATGCACAAAAAGCAAGAGATTTCATGCACCTTATGCGTCCATCCTGGGTTTCGTGTGTTGTAAATTCTATGGGTACTTCGAGGGGATTATTAGTCTCTTGGGATCCTAATTTATATGATCTGGTGCCCTATCTTACTATTGGTGGTATTCTGTTAACAGGCAGGTGTTAGAAAAGTAAGCAAGAGATAGCTTTGCTTAATATATATGGCCCGTGCACGGACAAGAAACTCCTCTGGCTGTCAGTGGCAAATAATGGTTTATTGGCTATTAAAAATTTGATCATTGCAAGCGACTTGAATATTATTTTCTCTTCGGATGAGGTCTGGGGAGGATCCACTGTGCCTGGATCGACTGATGATTTTTACAGAGATCTATTTATGTCTAAAAAGATGATAGACATCAAACTGGCTAAATTGGTACCTACTTGGTGGAACGGATGTTCCAGAAATGATGTTGTAGCTAGGAGATTGGACAAATGTCTTGTCTCCGAAGATTTATTAACGGTTGTTGGCCTTTATAGATCTTGGGTTGAGTTTCCATATATCTCTGATCATGCTCCTGTCCTTTTACAGTTGGATATTCCTCCCTATTACAAGGCTTATCCATTCAAACTAAATTCCCATTGGCTAAATGATCAAGAATATGTGGCATTAGTTTAAAAGATTTGGCAGGACCCCGTCTTCTTATCAAAGGGTGGCAGACAAAACAGGGTTGTATGGAAATTAAAAGTTCTAAAGTCACATATAAAACTATGGTATAAAGCAAGTATTGCCAGGAACAAAGCAAAAATGATGACTTTAGAATCTGGTATAAAGGAACCGATTATGCGATTGGTCGGTGATCCTACAAATCTTGAAGAGGAAAAACTTCTCTGGCAGATGGAACTAAAAAGAAATACTATATTAAGAGGGGTTGAAGATCAGTGGAGACTCCATAGCAGGGCTATATGGTTGGAAAGAAGGGACAATAATACTAAATTTTTCCACAATTATGCTAGCCATAGTAGAATCCAAAAGCATGAGTGGGAGATCACCAATGGGAATGGTGTAAAAATTTATGAACATGAAGCATTAAAGGAGGAAGCAGTTCATTATTTCCAAAATTTCTACAAGGCCCCGACCTTCCCAAATACTACTAAACAAGTCAAGATAATTGAGTTGTTTCCCCAAATGCTAAATATTGATGAATCTTGTACACTGTATAACCAAGTTACAATGGAGGAATTAAAGGAAGTTCTATTTCACTTCAAAAAGGATAAGAGTCCAGGGTCGGACCACTGAGTTTTTTACTTTCTTTTTTATTTAGTTGGGGAAGACCTCCTCGTGATGGTGGAGGAATCGAGAAGGCTTGGTTCAATATTGGGAAGTATAAATTCAACATTCCTCACATTGATCCTGAAGACAAATAAACCAGCCACCTTTGATTATTTTCGTCCGATTTCATTGTGCAATCTATGTTACAAAATGATTTCAAAAATCATTGCCAATCAGATAAAACCGATTTTGTCTAGGTCCCTCTCTGTTGAACAGTTGGGCTTTTTAGAAGGTAGGCGGATACAAAATGCAATTGGCACAGCTCATAAGAGCCTACACAACATAAAGAAGAAAAAATTAAAATCTCTTATATTAAAATTGGACTTAAGAAAGGCATATGACTGCATTGACTGGGAACATTTAAGATTGACATTATTAAAAGTGGGCTTTGGGATCTAGATGACAAATTGGATCATGAGCTGCATTACATCTTCATCATATGCAGTATTACTCAATGGTAAGGCAACAGATTTCTTCAGAAGTGGCAGGGGATTGAGACAAGGCTTTCCTTTATCTCCATTGTTCTTTATCTTGGTCATGGAAGGTCTCAGTATCTTACTAAAAAATAGCTTTAATGAAGGTACACTAACAGGTATAAAAGTATCTCGATTGATGAAAATTCTTCATCTATTGTTCGTGGATGATGTATTAATTATGTTAAAGTCTAGTTTACAATAATGGAGGGAAATTGACTATATTATCAGATTATTTTGTAAAACATATGGACTAGTGGTAAATCAATCAAAGACTATTGTCCATTATGAAGGCCTCTCGGATGTTGAACTGTTACCTTTCAAGAATTTTCTCCCATATAAATTTAGTGATCTCTCCATCAACTCCAGATATCTGGGTTACTATCTAAAGACTGGACCACATAGGGCATAAGATTGGGAGTGGTTAGTGGTCAAATTAACAAAGAAGACTAGTTCTTGGTGTTACAGGTGGCTCTCATTGGGTGGTAGATACATTTTAGTAAAAACAGTGCTGGAAGGCCAGCGTGTAAACTGGATGTCGATGGAAGCTATCTCACATACTATATTAAGCAAGATCAGAAAATTGATGTTCCATTTTTTCTGGAACGGTCATAAAGATAATCAATAATATCACCTCTGCATGTGGGATACTCTGTCAAGACCAAAGAAAAATGGTGGTTGGGGGTTCCATAACCTTATACATTTCAATACGGCATTAACACTAAACACTCTTTGGCGGGTTCTAATGTAGGACGACATTTGGCATAAAGTAATAAGGGATAAATATTTGCCAAACATTATTGTCATCAATTGGTTCAGGCTAGCACCTCATAATCATTACTCTGCATCTAAAATTTGGTCTAGTCTTACACGATATGTACATGTTATAACACATTGACTCAGCTGGTGCCCAGGTTCAGGACATCTCATTTCTATTGGAAGAGATCGGATCCTAGGCATATACAACATATCCTTTCTCTCGAAAGAGCTCATCACTCTATTAAATCAGCAAAGGATCACTGTTTTGGCACAAGCATCAGTAGCTCAAGATCCCATTACTTTGTCAAAGATTTGGTTAAATAGCGAGGATTTGGGATTATCCGGAATTCTAGCATCCGAATGGGATATCTATGTTAAAGAACTTATGGGTGCTGGTGTATCGCTCTATGATACCATTGATACTCTGCTATGGACCAGAGGTGACTCCTCCAGAAACTTCATTGTAAAAAATATTTATTATGCGCTTATCTCTACACAGGATTATCCGATTTGGCGGGGATGGAAGGTTAATTTATGGAAATGGAATCTTCAACTAAAGATTAAATTATTTATTTGGATGGTAGCTGAAAATGGGATCCTATCCTCGGACGTCCTTCAAAAAAAGGGTTGGGAAGGACCTGGTATATGCTTTCTTTGCAAGCACGGTTATGAAGATATCAACCACCTTTTCCTTCATTGCACTTTCACTTAGACTGTTTGGGCTAGAATTACTCTTTTTCTTAAAATTAAAAAAACTTGTGCTAGAACCTCACTAACAAATTGTATAGCTTCCTGAACGAAGGGCAAGTCTGTTTCAAAAAGGCTAGTTGCACTCATCTGTTGGTTTATTTGGCTTGAGATAAACAAGGTTATTTTTTATGAGAAAGAACCCTCAGTTTGGGCAATGGTATATAAGATTTTTGGTTCGCTCAACAGACTTCCTTCTCCTCAAAAATTGAACGCCATAAGAACTTGTCCAATTACACAGTTTGATGGTTACACTATTGCATGTTTTGATGGGGCATCCATATCAGGTGGCTTGATATGTGGATTCGGGGGGGTCATAAAACTTCCAGAATTGACAGTATACAAATGGTATATGAACTGCGGGAATGGTACAAACACCAAGGCCGAGCTTATGGGTGTATGGGCCACTCTTATTCTAGCAAAGCATTGGAATATACAAAAAATATAGTTAATGGAGACTCAAAGGTTGTTATTGAATGATTAAATCACAGAGGTAAGTTATAGGCAATCGACATCGAAGGATGGAAGCGCAAAACAAAGGAATTGACTACTATATTTCAAGGAATTTGCTTTCATCATATATTCCTGGAATTCAATAAGGACGCTGACCACTTATCAAAGCAAGCACTTTTGGAACCGAAAGGAAGATTAACTTATTTCACTTGGGAAAGCGGGACGACAAGTCCTCCAACACATATAATACTTTTTTAAATAGACTTTGCCTTGAGTCAGTTCAGGTTTTTGAATACATGGTATAAAGTTTTGTTTGATATTTGTGGAGACATCGACATTATTATTAGCATTATCTTTTTATAGAGTTTATGTAAAAGATCCTTTTTGGATTGTGAGAGTGACAAAATAGTGTCTAGTTGGATCCTTTTTGGATTTGTGACAGAATAGTGACTAGTTGGATCAGCTGAGATCATTATGATCAAGAATACTTACAGATGTAAAAAAAATTATACACAAATATAATTTTGAGCGAATTTTCTATTAGAAAATGTGGAACTTTGAAAATGTTATGGTTCATATCTATATTAAAGGTTTTTTTTGACATTGAAACCTTTATAATGTTCCATTTACACTTTTCAATATATGAATATTAGTTTTTAATTTTTATAAAAATTGTGTTGTAGTGTTTGAGATGAGATGCTGGTAAGTTAATAATCGAAATTTAAACTTCGACAAATACAAAAATTTAGAATATAAATTAATTGAGTTTGACTAAATTCATAAAAAAACATTAATTCATTTTTTTTTAAATACAATGTAGACCATGTACAATAAATAAAAGGAGTTTTTGATAGTAAAATATATATATATATATATATATATATATATATATATATATATTAGAAATTATGGTTATTAACATGGCTCCATTTCAACATGAGGATTTTCTAACTTTGCAATTTTTCTGGTTTGTATTACATTGGTGCATTTTTCTTTTGGAATAGCGAGTGTTTAATATACTATTGATGCATTTTAGTGTGGCACCATTCTAATAGGAATGTAAGATATTAAGGAGCTCAAAAATCAATTCTATGACCATTGGAGCTATGCTAAAGAGATGGCCGACCATAAATTTGTCTAAGTAAATGTACACATTGTTGTTGTATCACAAACATGGAATAGTTTAGCATAATGAAAATAGGATGTACACTATAATGGTCAACTTTTGGTGATCCATAATGGTCTAAGCTGGGACTTTGTCACCCTCACTAGTAGGTATTCCCTTTAGTTTGTGGAGATTGGTCAAGAGTGAGGCTTAATGTCGTGTTAAGGCATTGTGACTAAGTTAGTCACAATGTCAAAGTAATGACAAGTGGTGAGTTGTTGTAAACAATGCTCTGATTAGGCAGAAGTAATTAAGTGATGAGGGAGTGGAAGTGATTTAGTACGAGGCGAAGGCATTGGTAATTAATCATAGAGGACCAAGATGCATTACAAAGTGTGTTAATGTTTCTTAAGTGATCAAGTGTGGTGCACAATAATGCATAAAGAGGAAATATAAATCATAGAGAGACAACCCCAAACATAGAACAATATGAGTGCACAAGTGATTGGCTCCATTGCATAGATGTAATTGGTACAAAGGAATGAGCTACAAAGAATGGAGCATATCAAAGTATGTGAAGAATCATTATGGTTTAAGTTGTGAGAACAATTGTGTATGAGCTCTAAATCACTACATGAATATAATGTGCAAAACTGAGGATACACAACATGGTTTTCAAATGGATTTAATGCATATTTATACATGCTAAGAGATAAGATTGTCATTTAATGAGGTCATTACAAATTTGTACTCAATTGTAACAAGCTCTTGTGTTTTCCATAAATCAATCATTGTTTTCTAAGTTGATCAATGAAGTTGTCGTGATCATAATAAACTTCAATCACCTTGAATAGGCAATACATTGGGATTCCCAATAATATGATTATGTGGATGTGGTGAATCCAAAGTTGACAAAATGTAGTTGGATGAGTGTTTATATGTTAGAGGTTCCATGCGAATCATCTATTGATGTAAGACTAATGGCATGTTGGAGACCAGGAGTGGGTCATGGATCCACTAGCAAGTGAGAATGTAGATAAGAGGCAGTAGTTGGTTGCAGGTAGAATCACAGTGAACCTTGATGAATGCACACTCTTAGAGGTACTAAATGTTGAGAAGAGCTTGACATAGACTAGAATCACACCAAGGCATAGATCAAGAGTCTCCCCCCTACTTCTCCCAGTGCCCCAAATAACAATGGTCCCCATTGCATTGGAGGTAGAAGTGTTGGTCCCCAAAGTGGTATAAAACTAACCTTCTTTAACAATGTGATAGAGTTTTGTAACCTTGTTGTAGGTATGACACATCCTCCTATAAATGCCTTGGTAAGAAGAAGTAGATGCACTAAACTCATGATCAGTGTTAATTGAAGGATCTAGTTGTGTTATACTTTGTTCAAGAAGAGGTCCATTGTGAGGTCATGGGATCTCAAAATTGAAAAATAAATGAACGTCGAGGTATAGGGGAAAATAAAACTTAAATGTGTTATCACCACATGCTTTGTACCAGTATATGGACCATATCGAAGTGGCATGAACTTTTGATGTGGACTTTTGACTCAATGTCTTTCTCGATGTGAACCTAGAGTTTGTCTCCAACTAATAAGTTATGAGGGATGCAATGCTTATCATGTCGTCATTTATTCTTTGTCAATGTGTGTCATAAAATATCTTCTAATTAGTGTTGTATGTTCTTGATGAAGTTTGTGGCTTTTTTGTTTCTTTCTATGCAGAGACATAAGTGATTTTAACAAGAGGTTTTGGATAAGCAATGTTCAAGGGTGTAACTTGTTGAAATCCAAAGCAAACCTCAATCAAACTTCATTGTGTTGTGTTGTGTTAGGTGCATTAATTGGTTATAGATGTGTTGAATGACTGTAAGGTTCTTATGTTGCAAAAAAGAGAACCCATAAAGGGGAAAGAGATCTCAAACATTGTTGTCATGGAGGAGTGTGCAACCATCCAATGAGGATATAAATACATAATATTTGTGGATAGTGTAGGCTTTGGGTAGTAACACTTTGGAGGCAAGCGTTGTATTCTCTAGGTTCTAGTTATGGTGAAGGAATCCAAAACAATCACGAGACAAAAACTGGATGGTCTCCTAAAATTTTGGGTATAGGCTTATGTTGGTTATCTCACATGCAAACTTTAACTAATGGGTCATCTTGCATAGTAGAGAATGGTAAACCCAATGAATCTTGGATTGGATTGGAATTTCATAATGTTCCTCTAAAATTTTAGTGTAGTCCTCTAGTAGTGTTGATAATTGGTTATGTTGTGTAGGTGCATGATGGAGGATACTTGGATGGGTGTGTTAATGTTATGCATTAGGTTTGACCAAATAGTCAATAGAAATAATTTATGTGTATGACTAATCAATTTATGTTGTTGATTGTTGGAAACTAATAAATAGTTTATAAAGTACTAAGGAAGCAATTTATTAAAAAAAACTAAATAAATATTCAACATAGGTTTTACCTATGGGAAGTGGAATAATATTCCTTTGGCATTGAGGATCATGATTTGAGCTTATTATTGAAAATTTTTATGTCTCTCGCACAAGTAGGGTTTTCCTAGTAATGCGTCGCAATTCTCCACGAGTGTCACACATTACTTTATCTTTCCAAGTGTAGATAATGCATTGTCTAGT
>JASDQU010305012.1:1355-12803 GCA_032191745.1 Picea mariana
TTTAATACTTTCATGCCAACATATAAAAAGATGGATTTCGATAGTCATGGAGCAACATCACATAGGAATTATGAATTATGGGGAATAGTTAGGTCTCTAGATCTATAACTGTTGTTTGTGAGGAATTTGGCTTTGGTGGTGAGACTAAGATACTATTTTAGTTTTGTTTTAATAGTTTTAAAATATTGAGAATTAATTTTAACATTAATTATGAATGCAAAATTTTACATTCTAAATTAATTTTATTTAATATGAATTTTGTAGGTGTTGTAGAGTCTTAACCTCAACTTATCCCTACTCTCAGTTTCAACCTCAACCTCTCAGATCTAGGCATGGATAAGCATCCCATGGGAGCATCCCTTGTTCAGTAGATAATTTCACTAAATATATCAATTTTATTTTTGTTTAATTCAAAGTATTCGTTTAGAAACAATGTTTTTGTTGAATTGTGTTCTTATGTGTTTAATTTTATTCTTCATTTTAGAATGGAAAGAAACCAAAATATTTCCAATTATGCTCACTAGCAAGATGAGCTTTCTTTTTGACATTGATTCATTTTAGAAAAGTACATTAGAATTTGAAATCTAAGTTGGAAAATTTCATATCAATGAATTCCATACTAGCACTTAGTAGTCCATCATCATGATGTTTCAAACATACACATTTTAATGACCATATTTGACTAGCTTATCCCAACTAGTAATATATGATCCAAGATATGTGCCAATAGATTCAACAACAACACACAAATGGATAGCAATTAAACAAGTAACAAAAACACACAAGGCAAATGTGGGAGCTCTAATGTTTTATACACCTCCACCATTACCTAATAGGAAATCAAATTTTCCCGACTTTTTATCTTTAAAATTGCAACTACCACACCATTAGTATATCATATAATTATTTATTCATTTAGGAACTTTCCCAATCACGATTAAGGCCCCATATATTTTTCACAACAACTTGATTATGAGTTTGTGTTAAATATGAAAATTATTTATGCAAATCTCTCATTTATGTTTTGAGGTCACACACACATGGTCATGTTGATGCTAAAAGAGGTGGTCATGATGTTCTTTCACCTCTAAGACTTGTTGCTACACCCAATTAAAAAATAGAAACTATAATTTGATTTAGCCAGCCTTTCTCAAGTTAACTTTGAGGCTAGTGAGGAATTAGTTGACACAACACATCGATTTGCATGGGGTAAATGTGGGAATAATCCTCACTCATAGATATTCACCTAGGTATATAGAATTGTTTGTCCCTTTCTATTCATGTGATAATATTTAGGCCATGTCAAATGCTAACTTAACTTAACCTCCTAGTTGAAGTAGTGTCGAGATGCTTGTTTTGCACTTTAGCATAAATCATCTCAGTTATATATATACATATATAAGTTACAATTTTGTAATATACATAATGGTTTGTATTTCAATTTGGGTGCAACCAAAAATATTGGATCACTTACATCAAACAATTTGAATCAATTTGGTATTTTTTAAACTATTATTTGAACACGTTGTACTAAAAATTTTCTTCCATACAAAATTTTGTTAATAATGTTGTGTGTTTAGAGTGTGGAAGAGGGTACGGGTGTTTTTTTATCAATGCTCTCATGCAAATGTTTGCATCATGTGACATATTACATAGGCTTTTGTTTATTTTCCTATTTTATATGAGACATATATTTTTATAAACATTCATCTTATTTAAATATTATATGTAGTGTACCTACGGATGTAATATGACGTATCTAGGGAGGTAACCAAGGGGAATAATAATATATACGTGGCTATCCATTTCTATATATGAAGGCCATTTCTTGTAAATAAGGCCCATGTAGTAGTGAAAAAGAAATAAGTGCAAGAAGGATTACTAGAAGGTTCCACCTACTAGAATGTTCCTAGGAGGTAGATAGTAATATATAAAGAAGTATAAGAAATATAATAAGGTATTGTGAAGAATATTGTGATTGCAGAAAAAAATTCTTATGGAGTGTTTTCCTTAAGGAATAATTCCTGGTGTTACCCTAACTCAAGGGATTTCTCTAATTTTTATGTTAATTATTTGATGTTTATTGTGTATATTTTTGAGTTATTCTAAAGATAATATTCATATTACATTTCCATATATGTTGAGTTACAATACACTATAACTATATCACAAGATCCCAAAATAGTTGCATGTAAAGTTACTTGGGTTATACACACTTCTAGTCTAATTTCACAGTGTTTAACTAAATGACTTGTCTCCTATTTCACTCCTGAAGCCATCTTTGCCCAATCAAACTATTCATGATCTATTTCTTCTACTCTTAATTTAGATAAAGAAATATGAGAAATAAATATTCCATCTGATATTGGATCTATTAATATTGAAAAAATGAGGTCATTTAATACGTTATAAGGAAAATACCTTATAATGGATGTTTTTAGTGCTAGAAGATTGGTAAAATGTTTCAAAAAAAACTCCTCTACAAACTCCATTATTTTTATTGGAGGTTTTAACACATGAACTCCATATAACCAAAAACATTAGGCGGGTGGGTCTTTTAGCAAAGGTTTTTTGTGTGTTTGTATTGGTAAAATACACTGGTGCATTCCTAAGTAACCTGCACCAATGTGCACATAATCATAAAAAGAATAAGTGCTCTTATAATTATTAGGCATTGGTTCCACCTTTTTTTGTTCTATGTAGCACTGGTGCTTTTCTGTTTTATGTACACATCGATTCATATTGTTTTTTGTATGCAACAATGGTTCTCATGTAAATATTACACAATGGGATGTTATTTTTGTTTTATGGCATAGTGATTCTCATACAACTTGTACACATTGGCTCATGTATTACAATGTGCACTATACTGAAGTTAAATTTCAAACATTTGAGGTGAGATGTCATAACCATTGTTTGTTACTAAGAACTAGTGTGTATATTATATGTAAATCCTCCATGCATGTATTATTTGTAAAAAACTGGTGTGTATTGTAATCATGTGCACTGTAATATTTTGAAATGATAAATATAATCATACACTATGTCATTTAAAGTAACAATGTTTTTCAACAATTTTTAGCATCAGTGATGCAATGTAATTAATAGGCATTGGTGCAAATAACTTATAAAAATTCATCTTTTTCTATTTTATGGCATGTAATGTTTAGTGAGTTCAAAAGAATAGAGTGTACCAATATGTATAAATATTAATTAATTTTCTCTTTTACAAATTTTCAATTAATCATCTCAAAATCAAATAGTTTTTTATAATAATATTGATTTTATATTTTTGTTATTGTGTTTTGATATAATCATTACACTAATGCGTTATCCAATGGATTACACCTATGTTATTTGTAAAAATGTAAATAATTCATATATTAATTTATCAACAATGAAACATTTTACAACATCCGACAATGCAATATGGAAATTCATCATGAAGTTCTAGAAAATGTATGGAAATTGGTGATACTGTAACATCCCGCTCTGGCGCACTGAGAAAACTTATTATTTCAGGACACTTGCTCACAAGTGATCTGGAATTTTATGATGTTAAACCATTTATACTTGATTATGATGCGATTGGCAGATGACATGATGTTTTACTATTTGATGTAGACAGGTGCTATTGACTCAGTTTTATTGAGTGTGTAGGGTTTTTGACCTTGAGGATGCAGAGGCATCAGTGGAACCCCTTGGACTTCGGATTGAGTAAGGGAGTGTGCTTTTGGGTTGATTTATTTACTATGATATTTTATTTTATTTGATGATATGATGTTGACATTTATGACATGATTGTTGATGATGCAGGCTGATAATAGCTTGCCGACCAGACTCACATATGGAGTAAAGGGGCCACACACAATTTTGAGAGAGGTTGAGGGAGAGGGGTGGACAACAGCCCTGCCACCGCCTACTAGCACCCCCACAGTGGCTCGAACTATAGGTTAACGATTACCTAGTTCGAGAGGATCCACGATGTCGTGAGGGCAGACTGCGACAGTTGCTCATGATGATTCTAAGGGGCGCGCAATAAGGCAGGGACCTTATTCCTTAGAGCCCTTAGTCTCCCACAAGTTCACCTGGCGGAGTGTTGACTCCAGGGGTTATAGATGTCTACCAATTAGTCCAGTTGGCGAGTGGTACCCTTGGAGCACGTGGTGCATCCTGAAGGGAACGTCGCGCAAAGGAAACGAACGAGGTGAGTGGCACCCTTGGAGCACGTGGTGCGTTCTGAAGGGCACGTCACATTGATGTGGATGAAGGAAACAAACCTAAATGGCCCTAAGACAATAACGCCTTAATAAATTCTTAAAACGACTCCCCTAAACAATTGTCGTCTAGTTCCAAATCTAAACCTAAGTCCAAAAAAAAACTTCTCTAAGATAAAAATTTCGTTTAACCTTAAGAAAAAGGCCCTAACTCTAACTCTAAAAAGAGCCTAACCCTAATTCTAAATGAAATATCTGCAATGAATCTTGACCTAATTCTACCCAAATATCATTATTAATAACAATTAACCCTAATAACCATTAAAATAATTAAGCAAAACATCATCATGAGATTTTAGGCTAGAGTTCACACCTCAATGCAATGTAAGGAGAATACAATTTTTAGAACATACTTGAGATCTAGTTCTTGGATTTATTAACGTAAACTTCATCCAACTATACAACCATTATATCAATGAATACAAGATTTCATAATCCTTTTCAACCATTTAGCTTTTAATGAACTCATAACTTTTATTCAAATTCTTAAAAATAAAAATATACATAAATACAGTTTTAGTAAACTCAGACTAAACCAATAGTAATAAAATTATTTAACAAGCGGGAGTATAAAAAGTATGAATTTAAAAATAAAATGAAAAGATGCATTATCTCATTTACCTTTTTGTTTTTAAAAAAAAAAACAAAAGGAAAATAATTTTGGAGAAATGTGGGGGATGAGTGACACTTGTAAGATAGAGAATTTTTAGAGGGTTTTCATTAAAACTTAAATTAAATGTGATTAGGGAAAGAGGGGGTCTCAAAACACTATAAAAAAGAAAAGGAGGGTTAGGGTTACGGATCGTTATGCTATCGAATTGAGACTGGACTGATTGCTTGTGAGGAGTTGGGAATTTCTGAGTTGTATTGGAGTGGTAGCTCAGCCTTGGAGGTGAGCTGAGAAGCTAGTCTTATCTTCTGGATCTTGTGTGGCCCCTTTGCGGCTCGGGGGGCTAAGGGGGAATCAGAGTACCCCTAATGATTGGCCGGGAGGTACCGGTGTAGTCTCTACGGTCGGCGAGCAGAAGCGGCGCGGAGCAAGAGCGACACAGAGCACAGGAGTCATTTGCGGCAAGTGATAAGGAAATGGTATGTTTCTTTGTTGAATGATGGAATGTTGTAGGATGTAGGATATAGTTTGCATGCTTAATGGAAAATATGACTGAAAAATAAATGATTAAATTGTGTGTCTACTTGTTTCATCGGTATTCTGGCATTGGGTAGAATTATTTATCCTTGATGCATGTAGTTACTCGAAACCTGAAAAAGAAAAAGAAAAAAGGGAGGGGGGGCGAAACATTTTATCATTCTCTGTCTGCATTATATGAAGGTACCAGAATGAAAAAGAATTCAGTCTCAGGCTGCAATTCTTAACCAAAATTCAGCGACCCGGTTATTTAAACTCAGCTATTAGACTAGTGGAATGGTAGTGAAAGGATTTCAATCTCCGTCGGCATTTGGGTGTACATATCAGTTAGGCCTCCACCGATATTAGTATTTTTGGACAGCCACCCTTTAGTTACATTAAGAGCCTTAATATTGGGCTGTAGTTAATGGGTGAATCCAGCTCTGGTCTTCTATTGGTGTTCTTGTCTAAGTTTTACTTTGGCAAATCGTGATGGATCACGTCCCTACTGTCACCCTACTCCCTTGCATTTTCTCTCCTATGGCATGCACCTCCTTCCCTTCTGCAAGTTCCACTTCTCCCCAAGGAAAAACAAAGAAAACAAAAATCATGACAACCCAACAGTCCGGCCCTAGTTTTGAGTCTCAACCCAACCTCTGGATAAATTGACCACTCAGTCGTCGGTTAAAAGTTTTCACCTGCGTAGAGTTGCTACTTCTAGATTAGGTAAGGGGTCGTGGCTAGGCTTAAAATTACCTCTCGTATTAATCTTTTTAACAACAACAAACCAATGCCTGCGTTGACCTCTCGGCGGTGGAGTTTGATTGATAATCTTGAGCCATAAGAATGAATGTGTTTTCCTTGGTTTCCATGGTTTATCCCTCTGCAGTTGATTGTATGCCCGCTGGAATGAACACCGGTTGGGGACCATGAATTTTGACATGAGAAGGAGGGTCATGGTTTCCATAATTACCGTGTTTTCTTTAGGGGACGACTGTGTTTTGGGTTCACCTTTTATTTTCACCCTCGATTTTACTATTCGGTTAGGTCTGAGTTCGATGCTTCTGGTTCACGATTTGCTATTCAAACGAGACTGAGACCGTTGTTTTCATTCGTGAACTTGGCCTTTAAATGTCGACCTTGACTGTCGTAACTGCCCATAAATTGTTTTCCTTTAAGATTGTGTCTGAGCTTGCTGGTTTTTTTTCTACCTTGATTTTTACCTCCTTCACGCTGCTGGCAGTCATCAGTGATGGCGTTACCATCAATTCACTTGCTCTCAGGCAGCATGCACCTTGTGTCTGACAGCTGCGATCGGATGCTGGCAGCGACCTTCAATTTTTATTAATTATCAGTTATTTTAATGCTGGCAGTGACCTTCAAATGTTATTAATTATCAGTTTATTTAATGCTGGCAGCGACCTTCAAATTTTATTAATTAGCAGTTTATTTTAATGCTGGCAGCGACCTTCAAATTTTATTAATTATCAGTTTATCTTAATGCTGGCAGCGACCTTAAATTTATTTAATTATCAGTCTTCTTGGGAGTGCAACTTGAGTAGACCGCCCCTTTTGCAAAGACCACATGGATGCCCTTGTGGGCTCTCCTTTCCCCAGTTTCAACTTTGAGTCCAACCTTTATGATTCCTCCTCGATTGTTTAATTGCAATGATTTTGTTGAAAAGTCATATTTAGTTTAAGTACAATACTAATTTATCATGTGGTGAACAAAATATGATCTTCAGCTGTAGTTAAACGACTATGATTCCAGTGGAATAAAGGGCATGATTTGCAATAAAAAGGAATTCCTGCTACCTTCCAGTTTACATTAGGTTCCCATTGATTTTGATTTTTAATGGTAAACCTCGACTATTTTATTTCCAATGTTCTGTAAGGGAAGGCCTTTATTTAGTTCAATTTACATTATTATGAAATTCACTACAATCCGATTACAATATGCATTCAATTGATTTTAAAGTATTATGTTAAACATCGATTTTTTCATTTTTACAATGCTTGCCAGGAAAAGCCATTCATAGTTTAAATTAAAATACTATTCTATTTATAAAAGTATGTACATGGTTATTTATGGTTAGGTTTTGGTAGTGTTTTTGTTATTAATATCAAATAAAAGGCAAGGTCATCATTAATTTAATTATAATGCTATTGTGATATAGAAAGCATTGTTATGGTTATGTTTAGGTGATGATGTAGTTGTCAAATTCTTATTTTCCTTTATAGTTATTCCTTTACCTTCTATATTTTTAACTTAATGGAAGGCCAAGATGTAATGTGATTGACATTTATTTGCAAGGATATTGAAAGGAGATATTTTGTTATCATCTCATGGTAATGTGGTTGAATGTTGTCAAATTTGGTTAACATATCAAATGCGAGGTCTTTAATCTAGTACATTCCATCATTATGAATTGGTATTGGGAAATTGCAATTAATAGTTTCTACCTTATTTTTGGAGCAGACTTGGCGACTTGTGAACTAGTGAGAAATACAAGTAGTAATGGATTGGTAATTAATGCTAATTGAGTCGGTGTTAATACCTCGTTCTTTGATGGTTAGTCATTGACGGAGTCCCTTTGATGTTGCGCCTTCCGTAGTGGTCGGGTTTTTCCTTAATTATTATTGTACTTGGTTGGAATCATTTTACTTCTTGGTCTGTTTGTGTCGGGCGGGATGTAGACCCCTCCATGTTCCTCAGAACAATCGCCAGCCCTCAGACCTTAAATGGGTAAAATCGATGGCAACTTGGGCTCGAGCAGTGATTATGTGTCTTGGAGGTCCTAACCATTGTAGGGTAGGATGGATGGGTAGTAAGTCTTACCTATTGTTGTTGATCGTCGTTAATGCATGTTGTTACTATGATACGTCGTATGTCATTTTGCGGTGTTCGTCTTGCTTGCATATTGTTCATCGTCGGGTTACTAATTTCTGCCTAAGCAGTCGGCCAGGAGCCTATCTGACCTTCTCTCTCTCCAGAGCAGAGGACTAAGATTAAACGCCCTGCTTTCCTGTGCAGAAATAGTAAAATCTACTGTTATGGATTCTTCCTTATGTCTATGTCGTTTAATGCTTGCAGTTACTTGTTGTGCACCTTATGTCTTCTTGTTGTGTCCATCGTGGTTGTGTCTTGTTAGTCGTCGGGTGGCGACGTAGAGTCAAGTGTGTCGGCTTCCTCTTTACACGCGCGCACACACCTTAAACAATTTTTTTTTTTGGCACCTGTTGTCAGAGTTGTGGCCATAACAAGGAGGGTGTTACATATGGTATCAGAGCTGGTTCGACCCGTGACTTGGGATTCGATATGGCTTTCGTTGACATGAGTTGATTGTATTATACTATTTCTGATCGAGTTGACTATGTGCATGTAGGTAATCATGGTTAGAGGACACCGCGGAGGTAGATGACGTGGTGCTAGGGGAGGAGGCATGACGCCTCCAGTAGCATCCACGCATGAGGGGTCTAACCCCTAGGGAGGCGAGCAGGTTCTCGGACAGGAGCAGATAATAGTTGGCAATGTTATTGGGATGATGAGATCCTTTCAGCACATGTCTGAGGCTCTGATCATCCGATTGGACAGAGACGAGGCCAGGGCGCCGACACCCGCTGAGGTTCCACTGCGCGCATCGGCCGTTACAGGTAGCATTCATTGTGAACTCGAAAAGGTAAAATTTCTCGAGTTCTTTGGTGCCCCGGACGATGCAACCGCCTAGGCATGGGTGGAGAACATGGCGATGTGCTTCGCACTTCACGATTATACCTCCAACATGAAGGTTCGCATGGTGGTATTTCAACTGAAGGGGAGCGCTCTTCTATGGTGGAAGACGCTCCTGTCATAGTTGAACATGGTTGTGGAAGACATGTCACGAGAACTATTCGAGGAACGATTCCGAGAGAGGTACCTTTCAGAGGAATTCATTGAGCCTCAGCTCAATGAGTTCAACGCATTACGACAGGGAGGTCGTACGGTGCCCAAGTACAAGGCATGTTTCATGGAGCTACTCTGGTATGCTCCATACCTTATCACATAGAAACTCAAAGTCAACCGGTTTGTGTTTGGCCTTAATGGCAGCCTGCGTGCAAAGGTTAGGATCTTGATGCCTCAAACCTTGCACGACGTTGTCCAAAAGGCCCTCATAGCAGAGGACGAGATTATCAGTGGGGGTCAGACCAGGACTCCAGTGAGACCCACAGGGCAGAGTTCATCTGGCACACCGCAGCATCAGACACCAGCGAGGTGTACGCCGGGATATCATGGCTTCCAAAGAGGATTCACTTTCACTACACCCAGACAACTGTCACCTCAGCAGCGGGCACCGTATCGGGGACCACAGCACCAACAACAACGTCGCCCACTGCAGCAGCAGTTTAGGCTTGTTCAACAGAATAGACCTGGATTCCAGGCCAGTGGGCCGTCATCTTCTACTTCGAGTACCAGGACTACTAGGTCGAAGAAGGGTTTTTGGACGTGTGGGGAGCCACACTACCAGCCCGACTATCCTGTGGAGAGGAGCAGAGCGTCCGGATCAGCCGAACCCACTACCATGGGAGATATGGGCAAGGCCCATCGGATTCATGCAGCGGTGAATAACCACCAGGCAGAGCACCAGTCGATTGTGCTTGAGACGACAGGTACTGTCACTGACCAGACCCTTAGTATTTTGATAGACCCAGGTGCTACTGAGAGTTTCATTTCTGGTGCAGCGCTAAAAAGGATTAAGGTAAAGGCAGTTGAACGGGACGAGTTTAGCTTCGTAGAGATGGCTTCAGGAGCCAAACAAAATGTTGGAGGAAAGCTTACGGGCTATACCCTTAACCTGGGAGAGTTTGTCATGAGGTTCAACTTGTATGTCACGATCTTAGGATCTTATGACGTTGTGATTGGTATGGATTGGTTGGAATCGCATGAGGCGATACTCAACTGTAAAATGAAATGGTTGAGCTTGGTCGATGATGAAGGACAGAGACGTGTGATTGTAGGATGGAACCAGGGAGTATCCTTGAGGTTCGTCTCTTCCTTACAGCTATGGAAAAGTATGCGCAAGGGGTGCAAGATTTATGCGATCCTAGCGCTAAATGAAAAGGGAGTAGCGGAAGGTCTAGAACACCTTCCAGTGGTGAATGAGTTTGCAGACATATTTCCAGAGGAGTTACCTTGGATGCCGTCGGAGAGAGATTTGGAGTTTACTATAGACTTGAAACCAGGGACCGAACTGATAGCAAGAATGCCTTATCGGATGTCAACCCTGGAGTTGCAAGAGTTGAAAATGCAACTGAAGGAGTTGTTGGACCTGGGACTGATACATCCTAGTGTGTCACCGTGGGGTGCACCGATTATTTTCATATGAAAGAAGGACGAATCATGGAGGCTTTGCATTGACTACCATCAACTGAACAAGGTTATGATCAAGAATCATTATCCCTTACCAAGAATTGATGATCTGTTCGATCAAATGAAGGGTGTGACAGTGTTCTCCAAGATCGATTTGCGATCCGGGTATCACCAGTTACGGATCAAGGAGGATGACATCTCTAAGACCGCCTTTAAGACGAGATTTGGACATTACAAGTTTACTGTTTTACCGTTTGGATTGACCAACGACCCAGGGGTATTCATGATTTTAATGAACGGGGTGTTCCGCGAGTACTTGGACAAGTTCGTCCAAGTATTCATTAACAATATCTTGATCTACTTTCGGACGATGGAGGATCATGATGAGCACTTGCGCTTGGTACTACAATGTTTACGAGAACACAAATTGTATGGGAACTTGTCCAAATGCTCTTTTTATCAATCGAGGATTCACTACTTAGGGCATGTCATCTCCGACGAAGGTATCGCCGTGGACCCAGCCAAGGTTGAGGCTATTATGGATTGGCCTGTGCCGACGAATGTCACAGAAGTGCGTAGTTTTATGGGTTTAGCAGGATACTATCGAAGGTTTTTTGAGGGATTTTCAAAGATAGCAAATCCGATCACAGAATTGCAGAAGAAAAACAAGAAGTTTGTTTGGACCGAGAAATGCGCGG
>JASDQU010305016.1:0-13665 GCA_032191745.1 Picea mariana
TTGTGTGTGAATGAGTGGAAGTGTGCCAATGTTTTAATGAATTAGGTGTTACCTTGCTGCATGTGGACTTCACTTGGTCCTTACAAGTGTTGATTACCTAATTAACTAAATGCCTTTGGTACAACCTTACGTAATTCAAAAGTCCCTAGGAAGCTAGCATGTGGACATGTGGGTCCTTTACTATTCCTTTATCTCCCTATTGTGATTTAATCTAAGAAAGATTTGAAACTATCCTAGATTGTGATCATGTGGGCATGTATAGGCTTGTTACCAAACCTTTAAACTTCCCTAGTGATTTAATCTAAGAAAGTAAATTTCAACACTATCCTATCTTTGTAGCATGTGGGCATGTATGGGCCCATTACAATCTTGAGATGTGTTTGAAAAATAAACTAAGAGGATTCCTGAGGGGGATGTTGTCATCTCCTAAAGGTTTTAGTCTTTTTAAGGGAGATGAAATTGTCCTACAACCTTTTTTTGATTCTCAAGGTCGCTTTGAAGTGCGAGAGAAGAGCATACTAAACAATTGTTATCCAATTTTTGGTTCCAATGAAAGCTTTATGTGATTACAAATGATTCCAACTTATACTCTTAGTCCAAGCAAGCCATCCATGTGGAAAAATGAAATCAAAAGAGGAAATAATGATTTTAAACCCCCTAAGTGCCTATGTGTTTTGACTAATCCCTTTATATGGAGAGGGAACTAAGTGTGGTGCAGATTACAACATGCATGAAATCATTTTTAAGAAGGCTAGGGGCCTTCCCCAAATCACAAAAAGGCTTACAATGTGTATTTTTATGCATAGGTGTGCACGTCTCAGAGTAGACAGAGGCGCACTGAGTGCCTATGTGCAGACCGAAAAAGACTTTTGGGTGCAGGTGCGCAGAGGGTGTTGAACAACATAGTAATTTTGGCGCACATGCGCACGATGCATGACTATGGGCCAATAAACCCATGCACACTTGTCACATGGCCGTGAAGAAAATTCTAGGTGGAATTCTCTCAATTCAGCTTTGAATTGGATGTTTTGCAGATCGACTTGGGCTGGTTATGGTACCTGCAGGTTAAATAAACCAAAAGAAGAGCTAGAAAAACCCAAATTGGGTAGGAAATTGATACCTTCCCCCAGTGGAGTCGTCAATCTATTGCACCTCTTTTGTCACCTAAATGAGCAAAACAGAGGTGCTTACAAGCTTAGTTGGGTTAGCTAAGCAAGACAGCAGTGAAGGAAAGTGTTAGAAAAAGAAACATAAAAAACTAATCTAAGAATTAAACTAAGAAATGAAAGAACAACTAAACTATCAAGCATAAGGACATAAGAACAAAAAACCAATAAGACTCATGTCACCAATGGAAAGGATTGTATTGTTGAAAAATAAAACACCAAGAAGAAAGAGGACTTTGGGTCCCTTCTTCCTCCAAGGGAGGGCTCTTGGACCCCCACAATTTAGCTCTTCATACAACTTTGAAACTTGAAAGAAATGGTGAAAGAATCCCAAGATAATCCACTCAAAAGGTGAGATGGATTGCCCAAATGTAATGATGCTACTATACTCTTGATGAGAAAAGAGGATTCCCCAAGAGAATAGCAGCAACATAACCTTGCAAATGAATTCCTTGAAAATGTAGTGCACCCATGGCCTTGTTTTATAGCACCACTTTGAGGTATTGTGCAACCAACTTTTAGTGTGAAAAGGAGTTGTTTAGGGCATTTTTAGGTCTTTGACCAGCCACCCAGTTGGATCCAGCCGAGATTTGGATGTCAAATCAACTTGGAAGTTGAACCAGAAGTGGGTGGGAGGCCGACCAATCTCATAAATGCGTCATTCTCAAGTGTGCGTGGCTTTTAGCGACCACAGTCACGCATCGTGTGCATGTGAATTTTTCTTGCGTTTTTGGATGGCGCATGTGCACGCACGCCCTGTGTAGTCATAGCGCACTTTGATTTTATCAATGGTTGTATAGTTTTGGACTTTTTGGAAATGATTTTTTGTTAATTTTGGTCCATGGGTGAAATCATAACTGCTTGAAGATATTGGATTCCTGTAACCATTTGTGGACAAAATTTCAGTGTTAACACACATGAAAACAGCTGGTGCATTTGACAACCCAAATGGCACCACTGTGAACTCATAATGACCATACCTTGTCCTAAAGGTGGTCTTGTTTATATCTTCCTCTTTAATCCTTACCTGATGGTATCCTGACGTGAGATCTATCTTTGAAAATATCTTTGCATCCTTCAATTGATTAAAGAGATCATCAATCATTGGCAAATGATACTTGTTCTTAACATTCACTTTATTCAATTGTCTGAAATCAATGCACAATATTAGTGTCCCATATTAATTCTTCACGAACAAGACTAGGGCACCACAAGGTGACACACTTGGGCATATATACACCTTCTTCAGAAGTTATTCAAGCTGCATTTGCAACTCCTTCAACTCTGGTGTACTCATTCTGTAAGGAGTCTTTGACACTGGAGCTACTCCAGGCATTAAATTTATAGAGAAATCAATATCTCTCTTTGGGGGTAGTCCTGGTATCTCCTTGAACACATCTTCAAAATATTCAAGGACTGTATGATCTTCCAAAGTTGGTACCTTATCTTTAGGTGTCTCTTCCATATGTGCTGCAAATATTTGACACCCTTTTATGTAACATTTCTTCAGCTGCAATGTTGAAATCTCTCCGATGGTTACTACCCTAGGAATTCCCTACACTCTCCTTAGGTTCCCTTCCTCATCCAAGAAGTAAATGCCTTGTTATGACAGTCTAGGATGGCATGATGTTGGTCCAACCAATCCATCCCAATTAGACAGACATAGGAACCTAAAGGCAAGATGTTAAAATATGCCCTGGTGTTCAATCCATTCATGNATGTGACTGATATTATGCTTGCTTGTTGTCCAGGGCTGCATAGATCCTTGGTACATTTCTGCCCATGTCCTCCACTATTTCAGCTTGCTGTCCATTGTGAACAATTCTCACTTTTTCACCTCTGTGAGAGCAATCTATGTACATATGATCCCCTTTACAAACCCAACATTGAATAGGTGGTTGCCTTGGCCTTTGACCTCCTGCCTCAATCGTTCTGGGTTCTCTAGGAGTTTTATGTCCCTGATTATTATTTCTAAAGAATGGTGTCTTATTTCCCTTCTTCCTTTGATCCATCTTGAACTTCTTTTTGTCTTCCCAAGATTTTTGGAAAGTGGGCCTTGCTTTCTATTGATCATATAGGCATTTAGCACGCCTTATGGTCTCCTCCAATGTCTTGGGATCATCATACTATATTTTGTCACTAATGAATGATGGCAATCCACTCAAATACCTCTGAATCTTAACTGTCTCATCCTTGATGAAAGAGACATACTTCAGCAGTTCTAGAAACCTTCTCTCATATTCATCTATTGTCATACTTCCAAACTTGAGTTCAAAGAACTCTTTCATTTTCTTGTCATAATATCTTTTAGTCAAGTATTTCTTCTCAAAATACTTCTTAAATTCCCTCCAAGTAACACTTTTCTCTTCATTGTGTTGCACCTTCTCAAGCTAATCACACCACATGGATGCCTTTCCCTTGAGTTGATAGATATCAATTCTACCTTCTACATGAGAAGAATAATTATGCAATTGAAAATACTTTCTCATGCCCAGCAACCATGTTTCTACATCCTCATCCTTCTTGTGTTCACCATCAAATGTAGGAGGTTTGATTTTGTTCATTTATCCTCATAGCTCATCCACCCCGGACCTCTTATGCTTTCTGACAGGGGATGGACTTGAGTTGTTGCTTGCTCTCTTATTGGAATGCCTCTAGGAGTGGTGGTGATGTCTCCTAACAATTCTGGCTTTTATTTTCTCATTAGAAGGCCTGTGACTTCCTGATTTTCTTGAGCCACTCTCCTTATCCAATTTCTTTTCTATTATGTTCAAGCTCTCCAATAACTTCATGTTGAAGTCATCATGTTGCTCCTTGGCTCTCATAAGCCTTTCATTATCATCTTTATGGATTTGGATGTCCTTCTACAAATTTTTAATGGTCTCTGCCATAATCATGTTTTCATATCTTCCTTCTCCATGTCCATTTGAGTTTGTTCCTTCAATTCCCAAATGGACATACATCCATCTTATCTCATCTTCCTGGTTGTAAGTCCCCTATGCCTCTTCCATTACTATGGACTCTGCATTGATCTTGATCTGATATATGTGTTGTTAACTATTGATCAATTTTATGGGTGGATAATTAGATTCCGCTGTTCAAGACCTTTCCAACGCCTACTCCCATGTTCAATTCTGAGTATTGAGCAGAAAGTTATGGCTATTTGAAAATTGTCCATTACTTTTTCTATTCATTTTTCAACTTGGCGCAAAACTGCGCTATATTCATGCATTTTCGCACCTATACCATTGGAATTTTCGTAGTATATCAATTGGGTTTCTTAATATACATATTATGGACACTCTATCCAAGTTTCACCTTTTTCTGGGTTTTGGGCTGCTAGTTACAGCCTGCTAATATTCCAAACCAAAATACCATATTGTAATCGATATGCTACAGGTACCTTCTTTTCCATATTAAACACTTTTAACATGCCCAAAAATTTAATTAATCTCTTGGAATGTCTTCTATGGCTCAATAGATTTCCATTGACTACTACTACGCCTCAATCTGATTCCGAAGAAGAAAGTTATGGCCCTTTGAAGTTAGTTGGGTCATAAAATTTACCCTTCACTATTTGAGCTGTAACTTTCTCATAAAAGCTTTGTTTGATGAACAGCTTACACCATTAGAAAGATCTATCTAAGCTCTTTTATTTGAGCTATAGAGACAGAGTGTACCTTAGGTACACCTGTGTCTCGTGGTTTTTGAGTTGCTAAAAACTCTCTTAAGGCCCTCAAAAACGCGCTGCAAAAAGATGATGTTCAAATAATATAAAACGTCACATAAAATAGCGGGTTTTCTGCTGTTATTCACCCTCCAAACAACTCTACATGCACAAATTTCAACCTGTATGCCCATATTCACCATGCGGAACAACAACACAAGGTAAATCGTGCTTTGCGCACTTTAAAACCACTGTGTATCACTTCTCTGTCATGCTAATAACTTGCACACACTACTTTTGTGTCGCGCGCCAATATCCATCGTGTGCAGTTTTGGTTCTTGCACTATTACCTGTTGCGCACAGTTTGTGTATCTCGCGCTGATATTCTACACGCATTTCACTCTATGCACTACACCATGCCAAGGTTCAATATGCCCCACCGCGCACAAATACTCTGTGCGCACCATTGACTAAATTATCGCGCGACAACATATACCCATATTGCGCATGCACCAACCAAACTCCTCTGCACTCTGCCAATACTGCATATGCTCCGCGCACCATTATTATGTGTGTGTACACTACGCAATGCTAAATTTAGTGCGCGCACCCACACACCAATATTTTTCCGCGCGGCGCCAAAATTTACCGCACGCACCCACACACCATATTTTTCCGCGCAGTGCCAAAATTTAGCACGCACACCAACACGCCAACTTTTTTCCACGCAATGCCCAATTTTCACATATCACAAGATTTTTACAACGCATCAATTCCTCATGAATTCCGCTGCAGAAATTGGGGCTTTTGCTTAACTTTTTCCCCAATTTACCATACACATTCTGCAACCATGAAATTTGTCCAATTTCACCCCGATGACACCAGTTCAACCTCTGCAACAACAAATCGTTGTGGGTTGACATTTCTGGAACGAAATTCCCCAAAATCAATTCACAAATTGAGGATTTTATTTACCAATCTCGCTCCATCTGTCATGGCTTCATTATAAATTCAGATTTTACCAATTCCAGGTATGAATTTGATAGAACAAATATTAAATCAATAATATCTCACCGTATGGCCGAATTTTCTCAATTTTCCCATGAATTTAACAACAAAAATTGGGGCTTTTCCCAAATCTGCACAATTGTTGTTACTTTTTACCATGGACGCTCTGAAACTCAAAATTTGTCCACTTCGAAATAAATCCTCTATGACATTCGCTTCATATCAACTTTCTCGGCCTATCCATGCTCAGTGTTGAAAACTGAAGCTTTGATACCATGTTGTAACGTCCCCGGCCATCCATGCCGGGCCAGGCTACACCAGAGAACTCTTTCATTCTCTCTACGGAACATACTGTGACATACCCAGTATCCAACTAAGCTATGGCACATAAATTTTTCGAACTACATGCAAATAAAATATATACACAGAGAACTCTGCGAAATCTTTACATATAAACATAAACAGACAAATGCATATTGTAAATGCATGGATTCACACTGAAATAACAGTAAACATATACATGTTTCATATACAGGAAATACCCATGAAAATAAACATGTAAATAATAATGCAGCATATAAATTTATCACACAATTGACACTTATCTTTGTAAGAATATCACCAACTACATGCAAACCTTCCACGAACCTCCCAGCCTTAGACCACACTATTCATCACTCTCAACAGTGATTCACCCTCGAGCTGGGACTAAACTCCACCCGAGTAAGGGGATTCCTAACCAAGCTATAGGCTCATAGACAATAGGAAAGACTCTGTCACAGGTGCCAGCTCAAACTAACAACCTATAGTCCATCATTCCCCACATTCCTATCCCACCCAGGAAGTGTGCCGCTTCTCTGCTCAACAGTCCTTCGGCTGCCCCACTTCCTTTTCAAGCTTCAGCAACAGGTTGGACAGGAAGTCTCAGAGAACTGTAGTTGTAGTTTATCACCTTTAGGAAATCAATTCCCAGCAATTCTCTCACTCGGAGAATTTCTCACAGGCCTGACAACCTGCCTCTTCAATATCCCACGAGCTTGACAACCCGCTTCTTCAGTCCATCTCGCAAGCTAACTAGCTACGCAAACAAGTATGGCTATGGATACAGGTTCTGGTACAGTCATGAAGAAACAAAGGATAGCTCAATGGATGTGTGCATGCTCATGGATGATCGACTGGATGACTGAATGATGCTTAAATGATGAGAGAGTGTGTGAAAATGAACTCAATCCCAACAATATGTATGCATGTCCCCAACTTGACACTTGTCATGTTGGGAGCTACTTTGGCCCACTTGTCCCCAACTTTAGAACTTAGGATAAAATAATTATCCATACTTTATGATTTAAGAAATATTACTATAATATTCCTTTTTGGCTTAAGCTCCCTAGCTTATCCCTTTTCCTTAACTTTTGGCCCTCCCTTTCCCTAACTAGTGGAGTTTAGTCCCCCATCTTTTTTATCGTGGTCGGTCTGCGCGCAGCAATGTATTTTATATTAATCATGAGACATATACAAAAATAGGTGCGCTAGCCTTTAACATCTAGGCTCTCCGGCCTAATCAAGACATAAGCATCCTAGCTTATAATAACTGTCTCACCAGCCTATAAAACATAGCATATACACAAAGGCTCGATGGCCTCAATATCGCGTGTACTTAAGATGTTGTGCACGGTATCCTGGAATGTGCACACTTCATCCTTTTACTGCACAGTACATGCACGCACTATGCCATGAAAGGTGCATACAAAATTATATCAAAACAGCTCACCGGCTTAAGTACATTTGCATTTACATTTACAATTGGGTTCGGCCTAAGGATATTACAATGAGCATGACGCATCTTATAACAAGTTTTAGTAGGATTTCTTTCACTATATATGGAGGCATCGGAGGGTTTCGTGCAGTAGTAGTAGGAGGCATCCCCGTGGGTTGAGTAAGGGTCATCATGTGTGGCCCTATGAGACACCCTACAGGTGTCATGCGAGGACCCCTATAGATTGGGGGTTTTCTGTAGATCGGGTCTGTAGAGGTGTTTTGAAGAGTAGGAGGGCCACCTACAGGGCATATGTCACTAGAGCAGAGAATTATCAAGCATGGAGAACCTTGGGCTCCATATATTGGCATCATTCCAGATTTCATTGTGTTGTTTCTATAGTAGATTTGTATGCTTCCTGGAAGCCATTAGTTGTGTGCTTAGTAGTATTCTACAACTATTATTACAACCTTAGTTATCATTGTACTGATTTTTGGGAGTTTCCATCCATAATAAGATGCCATGGTTATCTTCTTTATTCTATGTGTAATGGGTATATGATGTATGTTTAAGATCTATTTGGTGCTTCTAGCAGCACTAATACAAATTGTTTGATAAAATAACACAAGGAATAGTAATAAATTTTTTGGTAGTACACATATATCCCCATCTACCTTAGTTGGGAATTTTACAACCTTTCCAAATGAAAATGATTCTAATTGGGACTTGTGATCAGGTAGTGTTCCCTTGTTACAGGAGGGAATTTTCCCACCTATCAGCAATTGGCACTAGAAGGAGGTCATCCAACAAGTAATCCCTTTCTTACATCCTTCTTTGGATTTATTCATTTTGAAATGGCTCCTATCCATGTTCTGGAACATGATTTTAGTTTGCCTAGGCATGTTGGGAGTATTTATAGAAAGACATGCAATATCTTGCAAAAATTGAGTTTTAATGGGGAAGATAATTTTTTTGCTTCTCATCATATGTCTGAGTTTAATCTTATTTTCAATCATTTACATGTATTTTATGAGAGTGAGAACTACGGACTTTTTATTGTTACTTTCAAAGGAAGAATCTAGAGTGTGTTTGAAATGTTGCCAACCAAATCTATTCACACATGGAAATCGTTCATGGAGTTGTTTCTCAACGCTCATGTGGATTACAATTATAAAAAATTGTGGTTGGAAGTGGAGAATATTTGTAGACATGAAGGTGATCCTATCGATGCTTTTTTTCCATATTTATGTTAATTTGCTTCAGATTTCATGAGAAATATCAATCCTCTAGAGAAGATGCATTAGATTCGTTTATTTATCTTAATTCCCTTTCTAACCCATAGGATCATGAAAATAATGATGAACATAAAGTTGATTTATTTAATTATATGCATGTTACTAAAGATATTATCTCATAAGTTAATGTTGATTCAAGGTCTAATTCTATTAAGTCCACTAATAACACTGCAATTCTTATGCAACAACAAATGTTAGGATTTAATAATGAGCAGTTTCAGAAACAATAGAATGTGTATGAGGATTCAACTTTTGTATTAAATAATGATACCCAAACTCTTGTGGAAGGACATAAGGTAGAAGAAGACTTGATGTTTATAGGCCTTGAAATTGAAGCTATAAGTGATAGCAGTATTAATGGTGATATTGCATTTTTTTCTTCTCATATTAAACTAGGCCCTCTCATCCTTACCCAAAACTCATCATCAAATCAGACTTTGCATGAAAATGTTTCTCTTGAGACAATTAATGAAGGTTATCCTATCAAAAGGGAAGCATTTAAATTTTTACACTCTAAAAGCTTTTACTCTTTGTATCCAAATTTGTTTGTCCACTATAACATACACTCCGATATTAATGATTTTCAATTTAAGACTCTGCTATGGTCAAACTCTAGTTTGATGCAAAGTGATGTAAAAGTGTCTTACAAAAATGAGGGAAATGTTGGTATTCAATATAATTTATTTCAAGATTATGAAGAAGAAAATAATATTTTTATGAACATTGTCTATGAAACACTTGCATGTTTTTTTAGTTCATCTAGTGTCATTGGAATTGTTGATTTGGTTTGTAAGTTGGAAAGGGATGGAATATTTTATCATGTTGTATTAGATATTGATAACACCAAGGCACTTCATCGCAAGATGATGGTAATATCAAGATCTCATGTCATTAATTCCAAGTTTGAATGTGGAAGGGAAAATGAGGTAATTTACTACACGGTAATGTCAAACTCTCATTTTGTTTCTTTTCAATTTAAAAACAATGACATTTATTTAAAGAAAACATTCCTCACTAAGTCCCTTTCTCAATTTACGGATCCTGGTCCTGATAAGATATGTATTCTCCATTAAATCTTCACAAACATTAAATGCCTTCCAATTTTCTTTTTATGATCCAATTGAAGCTTGGTTGGAAGAATCATTTTTGAAGAAGTTTCCTTTTCATATTATTCTCTTTGTGAATAGGAAATCAGATTTAATTATTCCCATATTGGGATATGAAGTATTACAATCCCAAGTACAAATACTTTCCATGTTTCTTTTTGTAGGATTGGAGTTACTTCGATGATTACATTGGTTGTATGATTTCACCTAGTTTATTTTTGTTAGAGTGCTATAGTGTAGGAGTAGTTTACTTTAACTTGTTCTTTGCTTTTTGTCTCCTTATTTTTCATTTTGGTATACGTAGAATAATATAATCTTCAATAAATATCAAATAAATGGTGTAGTCTATGCAAGTTACCTATTTCCACTTTAAGAAGGCAGACTGCAAACTTGTTAAAATCTTTTCCTTCCAAATCTATTCACAGTTGCAAACAATATAGGAATCGGTTTTAGTGTTTTTCACAAATATTCCTATGATGAGTTGTGTGATGAACTAAAAAATATTTAAAAAGAAGAAGACAGATCAACTAGGGATTTCCTATCCAAATTCATGTGTATTTTTTGGGGTGTTTCTTTAGTTCATAAATTTTATGTCTCTTACATCTACAAATTCTCTTTTCATCAAGCAACATAAGTTAGTCAATGATAAAATGATATCATATTGATCTAATTCATAGAATATTTCTAGTCTCATTGAAAATTTTTATCTTCCTTCACTCGCTTCTCTACTGATAAACAGGTGGTATTTTGCACAGAAAGTCTAAATTCCAATATTTTGGAAATCTCTTGTGGAAGGACAAAATTTGTAATTGTTTTATGATAAGACACTCCAAGATTAAACAATGTTCATATTCAAGTTTTGTCATTTTTCTTTATCAAAGGATAAACAATAATCTCCACTTGAGGAAAAAAGAAAGATATCACTTTCACATTTCTCGAAATGAGGAAGAAGTTGTCTTTTGTGATCGACRATRTATTTCACAACAATCTTCTTTTGTTTAATGAAGAGGAACTCTCGAACTTGCACCTTTTACTGATTTTTTCATCAAGAGGTCTACTCAACCTTTTTTCTTTGAATTTTTTATGATATGCCTTCCATGTTGTTGATTGTTTGTGAAAATGAAATTGATATAGATAATCATTCAAGTTCTAATGTCATAAAATAACATGAGGGAAATACTATTCACTAAGCAAAACAAGTCTTCATAGATACACATGATATTAGACATTCTATCTTGCTTAGGAAAAGTACGAATTGATTTTTATAAGGTTGATGGTGTTAGTGTTGGTGTGATTCCTAAATCAAAGTTTTTAAATTATTTATTAATAATTGATAATGATTTGGGAGAGGATAATCCTTTTGAAGAGACTCCCTGCAGAGAAGCCTTTCATTCATTATTTTCTAATAGTCATTATCATGATTATCCTAATATGTTTTATGTTTCTCATGTGTAGATATTCATAACCTAATCCTTTAGAGATTTATCTCCAAGATCAGATTTAAATCAGAATTTGACTATTAGTTATCCAGAATTTGGAAATGAGAAAGATGGCATTGATACTTTGAACTCATTTTAATATCATCCATTTTAAACTTTTAATAGGAAAATGTTACTTCTATGGATGTTTGCAAAATTATGTTTCTTCCAAATTCTTGCATTTCCTTGGATGTGAAAGAAGAAAGGTATTTTTATTGTCGTAAATAGTTGTTTGACCACATTAGTTTTGTTGATACTTTACATGTATGGGTTGATCATTTTAATGATAGACAATTCGAGTATCATGATCCTTCTCAAACTCTTGGTTAGTTAAAACATCAAGTACAAGGTAATCAATTATGGCTTGCATTCAAGTTAAATCTTTGAAAACCTTCTTTCCTAACTCACATAATGTATGGGCTTACCAAACCTCAACTAGGACTTCCACCAGGTTTACACTATTTCAACTCATTTGTGGAGTGGAAGCAATCATACCAATTGAATGTGAAATCTCGTCATTGAAACTAGTCATGGAACTCTCACCCAATACTTCCATTGAGGAAGAATGTATCTTGTATTTGGCCCACTTATATAACAACGTCTAGAAGCTACCATGGCCAATGAGACTTGTTGTAGGGGCTAGTTGGCCTCGCCAACTAGACTCGTTAGTCAACTATCCAAGTCAATTGTAGTGGACGGTTAGGAGAGTCAGTCGGATAGGCAGTTACATAATGCAACCGACTTGTAACAGAAGATCATACATATATATACATGGCTATGTAATGGAATGTAAGAGACTATTTTGAATATAATAAAAAACTTTGATGGTTATCTCACCCCTTGTGTATGTTTTTCTATTTGACTATGTGCTCTTCTATATGATGCTATAGTATGTGTTACTCTATGTAAGGATCTACTGGTAACTATCTCATACTTTCTCTCAGATCACAACATTGGTTTTGTTGTCATTAGTTATGAACTTGGGCATGCATAACAAAGACACATAGATGTTAACTTTGGAAGATACACACAAATGGTGGGAGAATAAAATTACCAACTATATCAGAAACTACGCAAGAAGAAATCGATTGATGCTAGCAGAAGCTCGTACTCAGTTCTTCTTGAAGACACACAGATGATTTTTGGAAGTTATTCCAAAGGCACTGTATGAATATCTCATCCATTCTAATGCACATACTAACTCTGGATGAGAATTTGATTCACAAAATCAAAAACGGAGGAAGAACAAACCTGAACAAGTGGTTTGAGAGGATTGTGCAATACTACATTGAAGAACATGTTGGCATGTTTTACAAGAAGAGTGTGATTGTCATTGATGGCAAGAACAGAAGCAAAACCAAAACTTGCGTAAGAATATGTTGCAAGGAGTGCACAGATCCACAATTCGGCTAAGTGTCGAAGTGACTCTTTAAGCAGTCATGAGAGTAGAAGATGAGAAAGCTTAGAAGAGATAGCGGTTCCCAAAAGTGCAGATGAGGTCCAAGAGACGGACTCGTAGGAGGAGCAAAGGTAGAGATCCTTGAACACTTAGAAAACCTTATAAGTCATAAATATCAGAAGCTCGGGAGGAAGAACAACATTGGGCGTTGGATCACTGATCCAGAGGACCAACAATCGTTTGATCAAATCAAGGCGCGCGAGACTTAGCGCTTTGCACACGTAGGTGAGGGAGCTTGCCAAAGTTCCAAAGTCCCAAAGTAATTTGAGACCGTTCATCACTGTTAGGACCACATATTGTACCCTTTTTGCCCATACTTTCTGCCATTATTATACCCTTCATCACCTGTATTTTGACTTATACTATCATTTCACCTGATCATTCCAAGGTACACAACGTCCTTTCTCATTATTATATGCTTAATCCATTTTGCATAATACTTTACATTACTTTTTGACCTAACCATTGATTAGAAGTGCATAAGTGTCCATATTTGCAGAATAGTATTCGAGGCCGATGCTGAAACACAGAACTATCTAAAGTCGCTGCTGAAACACAGAAGCTGCTACACAGTCCGAAGATGCAGATGCTGAAACACGGAGCTGCTACACAATCTGAGGACGCATAAGCTGAAACACGGAGCAATTACACAGTTCAGAAGTGCAGATGCTGAGACACAGAGGAGGCCGCCACGATGCTGAAACACGAGTCCTGACAGCTAGTAGTCAAA
>JASDQU010305017.1:0-13665 GCA_032191745.1 Picea mariana
TATGGGTTTAGAACCCGCGACCATTCACCGCCTAAGCCTTAAGAAACAACCAAACACCAACGCACCATGTATGTGCCTTGGAGAAAAATTAATTAAATTAATTGGAAGGATTAATTAAATTAGTGATTAATTAATTAATACTAATAATAATATTAATTTTCTAGATTAAATTGAAAGTGTTGATTAAGGCGATTGAAACTTAAGTTAAAGTTTAGTCTAGATTATTAGTTTTTAATAATTAATCAACATTAGGTTGGAAGTCACCTTAATTAGTTGTAAACGCAAAGTATAAGGACTTAGACCAAGATAAGCGGGAGGAGGCTTCATGCGCACTAGGCAGGTAAGTTAGAGAAATTAGCGAGTGGGATACAATGCTAGCATAGCTATCGGGTGAGGGAATCAATAGTTTTCTTAGGCAGTGACATCAAGCTTAGACACTTAACCCTAACCTATCCACTCCCCTAAAGAGAGTAACGTCTGTTTACAGACAAGTAAAGAAAAACTTATGCCTAACCCTGTTTTCTAGTTAAGTTGCACAAACGCGAAATGTCCTTGAACTCACCCTGGCAACTTTGGTTTGATGCATGTTAAATCATACAGGATGGTTAGGAATCAAGGGAATCAAGGTAGAGGAGCATTGTCGTAGGCATCGCCAACACCATGAGCGTCGCCGCCACCATAGCCCGAACTAGCTCTCATACTATGCTCTTTGGAGGCCATTAATGAGACTTTAAATGGGCGATAACCAGCAGGGACCAAAGTGGAACCCCCACCATTTGGAACGGGTAATATAGAAGCGTCAAGGGATTCAGGGGGAGGAACTCCACCTGAAAACATCACTAGAGAACTGTATAAGATCAAACTTTCGGATTTTGTCGGGCGTCGTGCCAGTGAATGTGCAGAAGCATGGTTGGAAGGCATGACAAGGTGTTTTACCTTAAGGGACTATGCATCCACCTCAAAGGTGAAGATAGCAATTTTTCAGTTGAGAGACAGTGCCTTGAATTGGTGGGGCAACCTAGAAAGACAACTGCATCTTACCCCAGACATCGTATCTTGGAAAATTTTTGAGGAGAGGTTCCAAAGGAAATATCTGTCATCTTACTATGAGGAACAACAGGTAGGATCATTTCATGCTCTAGTACAGGGAAACAAGACCGTAGAGGAATATGAGATTAGGTTTATGGAATTGTTCAAGTATGTTTCATATATAGATAATGACCAACGACAGGCAGAACGCTTTGTCTATGGGTTGAACCCTAAGATAAGGGTTGTTATTGGACTAATCAGTAGGTGCAGACACTAACAGATCTCCCTAGATCCACCTGGATCTAGAACAAAATAGGACAGAACATGACTCTTTCCCTAAGTTTTGACTATTGAATTAACTAGTAGGAAGGAACAAGTAACATACCTTTGTATCACTTCCTAGGGTCTATGTTTTTTCCGCTCCGCTCTAGTGCTCTCGTGAGGTCAAGACCAAGACAACACAAACCAACCAAAGTGAAGATAGAAAAATATATTCAACTTTCAACTTATGTGTATGATCAAGGAATTACACAATAAAGCGAGAATGACTTTATGGGAAAGGGACATGCCACTGTATTATATTAATTGAAAGTAGAAGATTACAACCTGATCGCCTTGATGTCGCAAGCTTCCTTTCGATGGCTCTTGGCTCCAACACACACACACTTGCTCAATCCTTGTATGAAGAAGATCAAATCCTCTTGATAGACATGCTAGAGTCTCCAAGCTCTTGTTCAAGCTAATTCCTTCACACAATTCTTTCACCAATTCTCCAATGAATCTTGCTTAACCTTTTCCATGAGAATTCTCTCAATATATAGGAGAGAATGAGATGGTTACTTGGATAAGAATGATCCCACAATATCAGGGAAACCAGTACAAGGATAACCATTCAATACCAACCCATTCTTCTAGAAGATTCCTTTCTAGAACCATCGATAATTCATCTTTTTCCAAGCTTTAGTGAAGGTTCACACCCTAGCTATGTAGCACAGTGCGAGAAGTTCACAACCTAGCTTAAAGAAGCCTACGAGAATGGGTCATTCTCGCACCCTGGGATATTAGCAACCTGGAAACTCTCTTTAAAACTAAGTTTTGTTGGAAGAGATGAATGTCACTTTTCTCAAGAGAAAGTTATTATGAGGAGCCTGAGTACACCATCATCAATACACCATCATGATGACCAAAATCATGGGTAATAGAATGCCCCCCAAAGTATGAGGCCAGAACCAGTGATAGCCGAAAGACTTTGTAAACTGCATGTGTGTGTTGTAAACCAGGAGCACACCTAATCAGAAACCTGCGAACAACCAAGCATCTGCAGAATATCATATATATCAATTCTGAGGTAGGAATTTCCATACTCAAATCACAAATGGATGACATTGTAGACATAGGTCATGGCCACCAATCATACATTGTGGATCCATGCCGTTAAAATATAGCATAGCCACCAAGAATACATTGTGGATCTACGCGAGAAATTTCAAATTAAGACGACATAGCCACGAGACATACAAAGTGGATCTATGTGTCACAAATCATACATACTCCATCACAACCTAGACAAAGAGATGATATCGAGGGTCTTCAATCTTGTCACCCAAAAGTATGAATCTAACCATGTGATTACATGTGTTGAAGTCGAACATAGCAGAAACCACTTGATTATTGGTCATTGATGAAACCATTAACAAGTGCGAGGGAAATCACCATTAATGTCAATGACTTCCAAGGTACTCTAGTACAATCCATCGAGTGTGAATGAATGAGTTGAAGTCGAACATTTGATGGAATATTTCGATTAGGGGTCAATGATGTAAACCCACTGTCAAAAGCGAGGAAACCTGTCATTGAAGCATGAAGGTTCCAAGGTACCAAAAATTCCTAAGTCTTGATTCTGGATAATGAACTGAAGTCGATAGAACAAAACTTGTCACAAGAGGGCCTTGATGTATCCCCCATCAATGACACGAAATGAGTAGCAAATTTTGAAGGTGAAACAGAGTATGATGTAATGGACTGGACACAGGGAAGGCCGACACGGAGAGAATGGACAACTGTAGATGGCCGACTCAATAGAGGTTTCAGATGGACTTCTCTTGAACATATGAATGACATGACTAATGATTTGGCAGCATTGACTCAGAGAAGACACAGGGTATGACCTTGTAGCAAATCGAATGAGAGACAAATGGATTTCCCAAATCGGCTTCAAATATAATGAATAGGGGGTGTCATGTTCAAGAGCGACACTTACTGCCAATCAATATGAAGATGAAAACATATCCCTTTCCCAAATTTTCCCCCACCATTTCTGGCAAGTACCTCTTTATTTTTACGCAAGCTTGAGGAGGATAACATATTCTTGTTGATATAAGCTTATCCTTCGGATAAGTCCTTCAGAGTATGTTTAACGAACCCTAGAAAGGAGTGGTTCAGTCCCATTACAGGTCTGTCATTGTTTGTTTAATGAGTCCAGAGATAGAAAACTCGAAGGTTTTTCATCATTATAGAGTCTGGAAAAACACTTAAAAGAGAACTCTCTCAGTTCCTTTTTCGTAAAATAGTCCGATGAGACTGAAAAAGAGATAAATTATCGCTCACCAGACACTTTCTTCAAATACTTTATCGAGCGTGAAAATAGCAAGGTTGCTCAGCTATCTTTTCATGTTTAGAGAGTTTGAAAAGATCTTAAAGAGGACTCCAAGGGGAGTTCCTTTTTCGTATAACCTTGTTGAGCCCGAAAAAGTGATAAAAGTATGCTCGATTACATTCTCATGTATTTTCGAGCGTGAGAACGGACAAATACCAAGCTTGAGGTTTTATACAAAAACCATAAAAAACAATCAAAACATGTGATGAAAAAGAAAAATTATGTCCGCATCCCTGTACATGAACATCGAAGTCGTTACGCCTGCAAAAGTTACACTCAAAAGGGCATTAGGGTTTAGGTTTTAATAAATAAATAATTATAAAAAATCAATAACATGGTAAAAGTTAATATAAAGAAGTAAAACTCTTTTTACCATATCATTTTCACCTTACCACTATTTGAGCCCAAAAACCCTCTTTTACCCTCAAAATTTGGCGTCAGATTGCGGGAGTTACGAGCATCCATTCGACGAGCCATCAGTGACAGTGAGGTAGGCTCTTTGTCCTCTACTCTTTCATGGTTTAAATTTTCGTTTTCATTGGTAAAAACACATTTTTGAATTGGTTTTGTGAGCCATTCTTGCGCTCAGCCATTCTCGCAGGTGGGCTACACGGGACCTGCGAGAATGGGTCATTCTCACAAGTGAGCTCACAGTAGCCTGCAAGGTTCTCGCACTGTGCCTAAAGGGCACCTAAGAGAACCTCAAAGCATAAAAAAAATTTGAAGTTTTTCTCAATGACAGAAAACCAATTTATGAATAGAGTTATTAATCTTCTTTTTGTGCTTCTTATGCAGGTAATTGGCCATCAAAATGGTTTTGGAATGGCGCGAAAGGGAGCATGAAGAAGACAATTCCATTGCCAGAAATTATCCGCCCACTATTGCTGCTTTGAGAAACTGTGGTCTTCTAAAGTAATTTTGTATCTTGGGCATGAGGGCCCAAGTCAAGTTATTAGAGTACCTTGTGCATATGTGGGATCCCGATCAGTAGGTATTTCATGTAGGGGTCCATACACTGTCCTTAGATATTGAGGACATTTACTTCTTGACTGGACTGTCACGGCGTGGGTACCATGTGAGCCTAACTGGTAGTAGAGGTGGTGGGTTGCCCATGAGTGAGTATTGTCGCTTACACTGTGTTCGTGAGGCAGAGAGGAAGAAAGAGAAAGTAGTTATTTGGGGAGTGCAGGATTTGACCCTCCGCACTATTTTGTTCACCATTCCACGTATGGCCAGGAGCTCCACTCCTCACATGGCACTCTAGAGTTACTTTCAGTATTTTATAGAGTGTACTGAACCTCGGGTTTTTAATTGGGCAGATGCAGTGCTTCGTAGCATGAAAAGGTAGTTGACCAAATGAAGACGAGGCAACCTGAAACAATTCGGGTATGGGTCTTTGTTAGTGTCCTTCTTTCTCGAGAGGGTTCCATTACTGAGGCTGCAAGTTGAGTGGAATTTACCAGCTCCCAGGGATCCAAGAACGCTGAGATGGTGCTAGCTCATGGACCGGCACGTAGTTGGACCAATTATCAAGTATGATGATACCTTCTTCGACTGGCTATGACCACATATGTTGATGGTCGACGATTATGCTTATGTCGGGTTGGATTTTTGAGGAGATATGGACTTAGTCCTGCCAAAGGATGCTCAGTGGGGGGAACTTGGTAAGAAGTACACAATTGTTTTCCTTTTTAAATGTTTTTATGAATTTTATCATATGCAAATGTTTTATTTATATATTCGTCCAAAGACTAAATAGAAAATTCATTTTTTGATGACACAGATGTGGGACCTTACTGACCTCCTGGTAATTCTCCTATTCAGCAGCGAGAAGAGGTAGCCCCAGTGCCACAATGGGATGATGAGGATTATCAAGCAGTGGAACAAAACCTAGAGGGTTTGATAGCAGATATTCCAGACATGCCTCTTAGAGAAGTTCCATGACGTTATCAACGTCACACAGTAGGAGTGTAAGAGTCCATAGGCCAACTACTCCGTAGGGTTGCCTGGGAAGTCATATGTTACCATGAATGTCATTCATGACATCTCTTTTTAGAAGCTATGAGCTTCAGATTTTGACATTTTGGTCTTCGGACAAAACTTTTTGTAAAAAACACTTTTGATCGTTATATATACATATGGCTTCTACCGGTTTATCTTGTGTTGTGAAAATTGATATGATTGATTTATAAATGATCCAAATGTCTGTCTAATACATAGTTAACCAATGCATCAGTTAATGTATTTAGACATCTAGGAATATGTTGATATTCAATATAATCAAAATAACGTTCCAAGAGGCAAATTCGCATATACACTCGTAACAAAGTAGGACTTTGAATAGTATAGATATTACTTAACTATAGTACTACAAGCTGCGAATCGAGTCGTACAACCAAATGATGGATTCCGAATGAGATAGCATCAATCAAGAATTCGATAATGGCGCTATACTCTGCAATGTTGTTGGTCGCATGGCCGAGACACACACCTCGTAAGGAGACAAGTTCATTTGTAGGGGCGTAAATTGCCCATGTAGTGGAATCTAGGTTATGAGTACTACGGCCAGTGCCATCAGCAAAGCCAATATAGGGTAGCGAAGACTCCGACATATTGAAATCAAACACAACGTCACATAAGGGCAAAGACCAGATAACAACAAAAGAAAGCTACGGTAACACACAAGAAGTATGATACAATAAAAATACAAGTACTTGTGCACAGGTGATTTTATGCATACTACTTATTCAAGTACAACCCATTCATGGGTTCATTCAAAGGGATACCATCGTAATCTACTAACTCATAAGCCCCTTTTTCCAAAACTCATCGAACGATATAAGGACCTCGTCACATGGCTTTGAATTTTCCAGCTCCTAGCATATCTCAATCTTGTTCATAGAGGAGAACGAGATCTCCTTCGAAGAAAACACGAGGCTTGACATGTTTGTCGTATTGGGCCTTGACACGTTTTTTCTGAGCTTCTAGAACTAGAGTAGCATCACATCGAGTTTCGTCTAATCACATAAGATACAATAGATATTCTTCCTCAGCAGACATGCTTGGTAGGATTTCAACAGCTAGCTTTAAAGAGGGTATCTTGCATTCAATGGGGAGAATGAATTCCAAACCATAGACTAACCGGAAAGGTGTAAAACCAATAGCAGACTTGACGGATGTCTGGTAAGCCCACAATGTCAAAAACAACATTGTGTGCCAACTTGTTTTGTGAATCCCTATCATTCGTCGGAGCATAGTTATGAGAACTTTGTTAATTGCTTTGACCTGGCCGTTGGCTTGGGTGTAATAGGGTGTTGAGTTATCATGGCAAAGACCCAACTTTTCAGTAAGTTCGGACATCATGAAGTTTCTAAAGTGGCTACCGTTATCAATGATGATAGCTTGGGGAACACCAAAACGAGCTATGACATGATTAAAAATGAATAATGTTGCGGTCTTTCCAGTGTTGTCAAATGTCAACATCGCCTCAGCCCATTTCGTAAAGTAACCGACAGCTACAATAATGTATCCATGCCCCCCAGCCGAGTGAGGGTGACATGTCATGAAATCGATGCCCCATTTCGCAAAGGGACCAATGGATACCACAGGGTGAAGAGGAGCAGGATGTGACCGTATCTTGATATTATAGGTCTGGCAAGCATGGAATTTTTGAACGGTGATTATGCAGTCGTTAAATAAAGAAGGCCAAAAATACCCTACTCATAAGATTTTCTGGGCAGTAGCATACCCAGACATATGACCACCACAGGCTCTATAATGGCAGTCATTCATAGCTTTCTCGACTTCGTCGAATGTTAGGTAGCATCGAAAAACGGAGTCAATCCCCCGACGATAAAGAGCATGCCCGAGGATAATATATTGACAAGCTTGGTAGCTTATTCGACGTCGGTCAGTACTAAACAAAGTTGGCCAAAAATTCTGTGTTTGGAGATATATGATGATATCACCATACAAAATATCATCAGTGGTGATGAGGAAAAGGGATTCATCGGGCAATGAATCAGCTGCTACATTTGTCGTTTCAGAATAGGGAAAGTCGCATATCAACTCAGCAAATACTAAGGACTTCTTGGACTTGGCGCGTTGGAATTCCAAGTCAAACTCCTGGAGTATCACAATTCATTTGGAGTATTTTCCCCCTAGCAATTGATGTGTGAGAATGTGTTGCATAGGGTTGTAGTTAGAAATCACTTTAGTTTTACGTGAGAGGATATAGTGCCAAAAGCGTTGGACGTCTTGGACGGTAGCCAAGGCCAGTTTTTTGACATGTAAATACTTGATTTCAGTAGGCGTGAGACTTTGACTCAAGTAGTAGATAACATGTTGATCGTTAGCATCATCCTCTTGGATGAGAACCATACCAATGGTGTAATCTGAGGCAGCAAGGTAAAGGAAATAATCGCGACTGTAATCGGGGGGGGAAGAGAAGCAGAGCACGCATTAGGGACAATTTCAAAGCTTCAAAAGCATTGTTGGCAATGGTATCCTAGACAAACTTTGAACCCTTTTTTAAGAGCCACGTAAATCCACGAGTTATCTCGGCATAATTTGGGATAAAACGACGAAGAAAGTTTTCTTTCCCCTACAAACTTTATAACTGGCGAAGTGTAGAAGGAGGAGGGGAATTAAGGATCACCTCAACCTTTAAAGGATCCACCCAGATCCCTTGACGTGAAACGATAAAACCTAGAAGTTGATCGGATTCCATGCAGAAAACGCACTTATGAGGATTCAAACGTATACGGTAGAACCAACAGCGGACGAAAATGGCTCGGAGGTGGGTTGGATGATCGAATCGGTGCATTGAGTGAGTGGGTAAATCGTCCAGATATGGTTGGACGATGTGATCGATATCGTGGAAAGCGTAATAAATACAACATTGAAAAGTTGTGCCAATGTTCTTGAGACCGAAAGGGAGTTTCCAATAGGAAAAAGTACCCCAAGGACAAATAAAAGTGGTCTTATGTTGATCCTCAGGAACAATGTTGATTTGATTATACCCGGAGAAACCATCCATTAGAGAGAAGATTTCACTTCCGGCGCAATCTTCAACAATATGATCGACGAAAGGGGTAGGAAAGTTGTCTCTGGGACAAGCTTTGTTGATATCCCTATAATCAACGCATACACAAATTGTGCCTTGTTTCTTGTCGATTGAGACAATATTGGAAACCCAGTCTGTGAGAGCCACCGGATAAATAAAGTCGGCTTTAAGAAGTTTCTCGACTTTGAGTTTGATAGCAGACGCTTTACATGGGTGAATTGGACGAAGGCGTTGTCGGACGGGTTTAGCATCGAGGTATGTCTTGATCTCATGTATCACAATATCAAGGTCGATACCTGGCATTTCTTCATAGCTCCAAGTGAAGATGTCACGAAACTCTTTGAAAATGGAGGTATAGGTGACGATTTCGTCAGAAGAACACGAAGCTCTGATATGGACATTTTCGACAATCCCAGGTTTGACAGATATGTCGAGGGCAATAGTGGGCAAGATATTGCTTAAGTTCCCTTCAAAAAACACATCATGCACAGACTCAGGAACAGTTGAGATGACGACAACGGTCGACGGGGTCGATATCCGTTAGTAGTTCTCAATGGTATGTTGCTCCAGAAAGAGGATGGAATGATGATGTCCATCGTCCCAAGGGGTGTCTTCCATGACAGACATGATCATTTCGTCGATGGGAAAAATGACACGAAAAGGATCGAGAGACAACTCACCAAGAGAGGGGGTAGAAGGGTTTTTCGATTGAATGGCCTGATAGGCGGATTCGATTGGACTTAACGGCATTTCGTTGCCATAACGAAGATGATCTCCAGGGTCAGGTACTATCCATGGGTCGTGAGACACAGGAAGTTTGTGAATCGAGGTGGATATCATGTTGATTGAAGCAACATACGAGCATGGAACATCGTGCGGTGGAATGGGGAAAGTACCCATTAACGAAGAGTCTTTGAGAAGGCCTACACTGACGTTCTCATAACCCGATGGGGATTTAGCGATGAACGGTACGTTTCCAGTACGGGAATCAGAATTAAATAAGTCTAGTTGGTCGACGGTGATGACCTTTCCTTGATGTGGGAAACGTACCACATGGAAAAGGGTCGACACAATTGCACGTATGGAATCGATCCAGTTGCAGCCAAGCGGAAGATTGTAATCAAGGGGAGCGTCAAAGACTTCCACTTCGACTTGGACCATTTTACCTTCTAACGTGATGGGCAATGAAGGAATGACACTGTAGGGCCTAAAACCGGAGCCATTGAAGGCTTTAAGAGTTTTCTGGGATTCATTCAAAGAAGGAGAGCCAATGGATTTCCAGCAAGCAAGAGACATGACGCATGTTGAGGCACCCTCGTCGATAACAGTTCAACAAATGTTTTTTTTAGAGACAATCACTTGGATCTAGAACGCGAATTGAGGGGGTAACCTTGGAATGTGATCTTCCAAGTCAAAAATTATTAAATTCGTATCCATCAGGTCGATTCCACCAATATCTTTCAACAGTGTCTTCCGTTGTGTAGGAAAACTTTGAAGGACTTCGAGGGCTGACATTGCAGAAGGTGCTTGGGCCAGATCTTCAACAATGTTGTATTTTTGGGCAGCACAAGCATGAGGATTGAAAGCCGATTTCTGAATGACGCCCTTTGGGGGGGGTCGAAGAACTATGTTGAGGCTCGATCGTTCGAGATGAACAGGATCGTTGGTAGGTGGAGTCGTGGGAGAGGGTTGTACCAAGGGAGGAGGTAGATCATCAACCTTCTCTTTAGAGGGAGAATAATCTTTGGCTCAAGTAGTGAGTGCAATGTTGCTCTACTTTGAATCACCAGTACACATCAATACATAGGATGTAGTAGAATATGAGGGTTGGTCATGAATGACCAACTGAGCTTGTTGTTGAGATGGGAAGGGTTGGGACAAAATGGCTAGAGTAGGTGGTTTTGGAGCTCCTTGAAGGAACTTACTGACCTCGGTGCATCGTGGACAATCCTTTGTGTAGTGATCATCACCACAGATAAGACAAGGGTATCGTGGTTTGTGCTTATCCCGATCATCAATAGGGGTAGTTTTGGTTCGCTCTGCTTGAGAAGTATTTTTGTCCTCCTTATTCTTACCCCTTCCCTTTGAGAATTAGGAGACAGAGCATTTTGAAAATTAGAAGAAGCAGGTTTGGGGTTGCTGCTTGAGGCAGAATGTGGTTGGGACTGGAAAGTGCCAATCACACCGTCGGCTGCATGCAAAGCAGCTGGAGTAGTTGAAGTGGTGGAAGTCGAAGGACGAGGTAAGTCAGGTAGTAAATCATAGAGGGTACCCATTTGCGAGTAAACAAGGTCGAGATTTTGAGCACGACTTATGGCATGTTCTTCCGTGACTACTCCACCCATGGCGATGTCACGACCGATGTCATTCACAAATGATTTTGTGAACCATTCTGCCAGCAACTGATTGGGGAGTTCGAGTTTGATGAGACGTCGTCTCTGTCGCCATTCATGAATGTGATCGGATATATGATTGGCTTTGTTTTGTTTGAAAGAAGTCAAAATATCAGTCCCAATATCATAACGAATCGGTAACTAGTAGTGTGTGAGGAAAGACATAGCTAGGGTGTTGAAGTCAAAGAAGAAACCTTGTAGTAATTCGATATACCACTTCGCAGCAGAACCTATGAGGGTTCGTTGAAAAAGATGTAAATGAATAGAGTCATCCATCAACGAGTTGGATGAACACCAGAGGTGAAAAGTCATAACGTGATTGTTTGGGTCCTCTCTCGCTTTTCTGTCGAATTTAGGAATGTCTGATGGTAGATTGGCTGGTATAGAAGGCCATTGGGGAGAGTGACGAATTGGATCATTTAAAATGATTGAAAAATCTGGAAGATTCAAAGTGGCCAAAAAGGGTAACTGTCGATTCACCTGTGGGTACTGGTGTCTTTGGGCAGGAAGCCCCATAGGCAAACCAGTAGGACCATAAGTAGTCTGCATATAATGTGAAGACCCAGGCAGATTCGGTGGTGGTTGAAAAGGATAGTAGCTCACGGGGTTGTACCCTGGAACAGGGACTTGAGTTTGAGCAGTCGAGCCCCAAATAGGATTGAACGAACCTGGATATGGTTGTCCCATACTAGAGGATATTACGAACGCAGCTGGAAACTGTTGCCCCCCAGTCAATTGAGGAGGATGTGGTATCAACTAATTCTAATACTGGGCCAAGAATGGAGGTATGTTTTGTCCATAAGGTGGGGTCAGTCCTCCTATTGAAGGTGGTGTCCCAATTGGGGGTAGTGTTTCAATTGGGGGTTGTGTTCCAATTGGGATTGCATGCCAATAGGAATTTTCCCACTGAGAGGGGGTTGATTCATACCACCTTGGTAAAATTGTCCACCAACGGGAATCTGGTAATTTGGTGTGAGTGACGAAATAGTTCCACTAGGATTAAGACTACCAGTAGAAGATGAGGAAGGTCCTCCAAAAGAAAATTGAGGGAGTGTCAGAATAAAACTGGGAAGAGAGTGCCCAGAAGAAGAAGGACCAGCAGGAGAGCCGAATGGGGTTTGCGTAGGAGTGGGAATGGAAGAATTCAATGCACGGTATCCAGGTGATAGTGTCGGAGTGACGTTGGGCATACACGGTGTGCTGACGGGAGCAAGACTAACCACAGTAAACCCATTTGGAACACTCGTAGTATCTGTGTGATGGGCCATTTTGATAGGGACGGTAAAGTGATAGGTGGTAGTAAATGGTACTGTCTCTGGACTAGAGATTTCAAAAATCACAGGTGGGGTGATTTTGGAAATCACAGGTGAGCCTGGACCAAAAGGGTCCCATCGAAAAACACCCGTAGACCAAAAAAGATCTTGGCCTTCTATGCGTGGAAAGGGTCCAACTGGTGATCCAGAAGATGTAACAACTAAGTCTCCGGAAGAATTTAGTCGCATAAATGGTTGCTCAGAAGCAGGATGAAGTCGAAAGTCCTCTCGAGTATTAGTGATTCAGAAATGTTCGAGAGAGTCAGTTCATGCCACTTGTGGTGTGGTGACGTCTGGGACTTCACTCCGCTAAGGAGAGCCCTCAGGTGAACTTGTAGGCAAGGGTTGAGAACCTTCCAGATGCTCTGGAGATGAACCCTGCATTCTACGTGAACGACGTGGAGGAGATATTGTAAATGAGTGAAAAACTTCACGAAGAAAATCGTATGGTCAACTTTGGTAAACAAACAACACACACTAGTAAACAAAATCTAGGAAGCAACACCAAGAAAACAAGACCTTCTAATTCCGAAGCCACTAGTTGGTGATGAAATCCAATGTCGCAACAACAAGATGAGAAGGGGTTGGGCTAGGGTGGAAAAGTTACGCTGATGACCTACTTAACGGACTTACACCCTAGTGCAATCTCCCACACATAATCGTGGCTATACCCTCCAAGGATCCTGAGTGAGTTTGGTCAATGTCGATTCTAGGTACCGTGAAGAATTTCCCCTTGACTGTCACCTTGTGTAAGACCCTAGAAAGATAGGCCACTAAGGTTACCACCGACAACAATAAAGCCTGGGGGGACAGTCGACAGTCCGATCCACATGCAAGGGCAGGGTATCTAGCCCGAAATCAACTCAAAAGGCTTCCACTCATTATTATGGGTATACCTCTGAGTGATTCGAGGGGTTGGGCATATAATGTGAGACTTGGTCGACGGTTACAATCTTTCCATTGTGGGGAAACATGATTGTCCAAAAGACGGAAGATGCCACTGCCTTCATAGCGTACATGTAGCTACGTCCGAACAAGATATTGTAATCGAGTGTGACGTCGATAACTTTGATATCAATGAGAATGTTTTTGCCTCCGAGTTCATCGGGGACATTTTGGAGGAGCCCTTCAGGAGATGATGGTCGTCCGTCATAAGCTCGTAATGTGATGGCGGATGGTGTTAGTTTCGGAGAACCAAGTTTCTGCCAT
>JASDQU010305018.1:0-13665 GCA_032191745.1 Picea mariana
TGCGGAGTAAGGATTGTTGAGGCTCTATGTTGTAAATGCTTGATCGAGATAATAAAGAAGAAGAGTTGGTGGACGTAGCCCCAGGGTGGGGGTGAACCACATAAATCTGTGTGTGATTCTTTGTGCTTTGATTCAATGTGTTTACTTCTTCTTCTGCTAAGTGCTTTGATATTTGTAGGAATATCTTCTTATGCTTTGTGCTCCTAGATGTGTATGAATGTTAGATCTGATATGTATGAAGATGATTAGTGTTGATCTACTAGGTTTGATCTAGCTTACTATTGCTAAGTGCTTGAATGCTATAGATTAGTGTGAATGTTGTGAAGCTCTGTCTTATAAGAGAAGTGGTTATTGAATGTATCTTGAGAAATTAACGGTGCTAAGTGCTCTAGTAAGCTGTATAATCAAAGAACTGTGTCCCAGATAAGGTTGCAGACACATGAGTCTTGCAACCACCCCTACCTCTACCTTAGGTGAGACTTCATCTGCTTCGCAGGTGTTGCCAAAAGGGTCGGTAGTTAGGGCTTTGTTGGTGCGCTCTTGTAGCATTGAACCCTAGGTCTGCCCCTTCTGCCAACATTATGGTCGAATATGTAATAAATATTCCAATGATTTCTATACCCATGGGTGGTGTTGATGTTGTACTAGGAATCCAATGGTTACAATCATTAGGAACAATGGATTTTAATTTTCAAGAAATTTTCATGAAATTTTAGTTGGAAGGAAAAGAAATTGAGTTAAGAGGTATCACAAGGGAACCTAGTAAGGTAATAAGCTCTAATGGCATGAAAAAATTATTGAAAAAGGGGCATCAAGGTGTTATTACACAACTATGCTCACTAGATGTTGAAAAATCTAAGCCATCTATTCCCCTAGATATCCAAGGGATCATTGATAAGCATTTCAAAGTATTTGAAGACATTCCTAAAGGTATTCCACACACTCGAAATCACGATCATGCTATTCACCTAATTCCTGGGAGTTTTCTCCTAACATTAGGCTGTACATATACCCTTATGTCTAGAAGAGTGAAATTGAGCGTATGGTTGATGAAATGTTAGAGGCTGGCATTATTATACATAGCCAAAGTTCTTACTCTGCACCGGTGGTAATGGTACTCAAGAAAGATGGTGCATGGCGTGTGTGTCAATATTATAGAGATCTCAACAAGATCACTATTAAAGATAAGTTTCCCATTCCCGTCATTGATGAATTGTTATATGAACTACATGGATCAATCTATTTCACAAAGTTGGATGTTCGTTCAGGGTATCATTAGATTAGAATGAAGGAAGAAGATATCCCAAAAACAACATTCCGAACACATGAAGGCCATTATGAATTTTTGGTCATGCCTTTTGGCCTTACAAATGCACCTTCCACATTCCAAGGGTTGATGAATTCCATTTTCAAGACTTTCCTTCAAAAATTTGTGTTAGTATTTTTTGATGATATACTAATCTATAACAAGTCTTGGGGGGATCATGTGTGACATGTTGACAAGGTGCTACAACTACTAAAGGAGCAACAAATATATGCCAAGCCATCCAAATGTTTCTTTGGGGTGAAGGAGGTAGAGTATTTGGGTCATATTGTATCTCATGAAGGTGTCAAGGTAGACCCTAACAAGAATAAGGCCATGATGGACTGGCCGATTCCCAAAGCATTGAAGAATATTAGAGGATTTTTGGGTTTGACAGGTTACTACCACAAGTTTGTTCGACACTATGGAAGAATAACAACACCTTAAACGACAATAACTAAGAAGGATGCATTTTCATGGACTCGAGAGGGAACTAAAGATTTTGAACAACTTAAAGAGGTGATGTGAAAATCTCCTATCTTGACCACTCCAGACTTCACAAAAACCTTTATTGTGGAATGTGATGCCTCGGGAAATGGAATTGGTGTTGTCCTAATGCAAGAAGGAAGGCCCCTGTCTTTTGAAATTCATCCACTCAAGGGAAAGGAATTACACAAACCCATTTGCGAGAAGGAAATGAGGGCAATACTACATGCATTAAAGAAATGGCGCCCTTACCTAATAGGTAGGAACTTCAAGGTCAAAACAGATCATGATTCTTAAATACTTCTTGCAACAAATACTATCTTTAGAAGAACAACAAAAATGGGTGACCAAGATATTGGGTTATGATTTTGAAATTGTCTATAAAAAAGGGAAGAAAAATGTTTTGGTAGATGCACTCTCAAGAAAGGATGAATATGTTGAGGCCTTTCTCTGTGTTATCTCGATCATCCAACCCAATTGGATAATAGAAGCAAGGGATGAATGGAAGAATGACAAAAATGTGTGGACTCTCATTCAAAGGTTGCAATAGGATTCCAATGCATCAGATACATTAACATGGAAAAATGATTCACTATGGTACAAATATATCTTATATTTATGTAAGAACTCCCAACTCAAACAAAAGGTACTATTGGAATTTCACCTCTCCGATAGGATGGCACTCGGGATTTTTGAAAACCTACCATAGGGTCAAGAAGGAATTTTTTTGGGATGGCCTTAAAACTTATGCTCAAAGGTTTGTGACACAATGTTTGGTTTTCCAACGAAATAAGGTGGAAACAACTAAGACCCCAAGTATTTTACAATCATTAGCCATCCCAAGTCAGTGCTAGGAGGAGGTTTCCATGGATTCCATCATAGGGTACCGAAGTCTGAAGGAAAGAGTATCACCATGGTGATTGTTGATAGACTGAACAAGTACAGACACTTTTTTTCACTCTCTCATCCCTTCAAAGATAGTACAATTTCCATTGCATTCATGGAGACAGTTCAAAATCTACATGGAAGCCCAAATATTATTGTAAGTGACAGAGATCCCATCTTCACTGGACATTTTTGGACATAATTATTTTCTTGTTTGGGTAATCAATTGGCTCATAGCTCATCCTATCATCCTCAATCTTATGGACAAATTGAGATAGTGAACAAATGTCTGGAAGGATACCTTTGTTGCTTTGTCTCTGATAAACAAACATAATGGTTCAAATGGTTACTCTTGGCAGAATGGTGGTATAACACTTCCTTTCACACTGCAACAAAAATGACACCATTTATGGCACTCTATGGATATCACCCTCCTTCCATCACTTCTTCTCTAAAATAAAAATCTAAGGTTCAAGCAGTGGAATATCACATCAAGCATCAACAACAAGTTCTCCAAATATTAAAGGACAACCTGACTATGGCACAAAATTGCATGAAACAACAAGCAAATCAACATCATAGTGAAAGAAGTTTTGAAGTAGGGGATTGAATGTTTTTTGGAAGACAACCATACAAACAGATGTCCCTCAAGAAATCCAAGAAGGATAATAAATTATCACCAGAGTACTATGGCCCTTATAAGGTGTTGCAAAATATTGGAACTATGGCATACAAATTGGAGTTGCCTGCATCTTCATGAGTACACCCAGCTTTCCATGTTTCATGCTTAAATAAGGTTATAGGTGACAATATCCTAGTTCAATCTATATTTCTAGAACTTGATGAGGAAGGAAAAATCATAATATCCTAAAGCCATCACTGACACAAGAATTCACCAGTTGAGGAATAGATCCATTTCAAAGTATCTCATTAAATGGAGGAAACTACCGGCTGAATATTCCACTTGGGAAGATGAATATTTTATACAGAAGCATCCAGAGTTACTCAAGCATTTTTTACGATGAAAATATCTCTATGGCTAGGGTAAACCACAACAGACGAAAATGACTGCAGAAATAAACTCTGTTCTCAAGTATGCTATAAAAATAAATATGCTAGCAAGACAAGATAAAATGCCTACCTCGTCCAGACATTCGATGAATTCCATCGTTGAGCACTTGACCCAAAGTAATATACCTACAACTAGTCCTCAACAACCAAGAAAAGAAAGAATATGGTAATAATAAATGATTTTATCACATTCAATAGCATAATCCATTAATAAACATGACAAATACTCCCATGGAATAATAATTCAAATATTTTCAAGATATCAATTGGATGGGAAAAGAGTATTTCTATTAATATATGATCAGGATAAGTGAAAATGTTACAGACTTTTGTATCGGTATGGTTCGAAACTGAGAAACTAAGTTCCTTTGAGCTTGGCCTCCACCACTTCAATCCTCCACCAAAGGCAAGTTCATAATAGAGAAGCAATGAGGTTCTCAATCAATAAGGGAAGAGCTTGGGGGCTGAACCTTGTGTTCAAACTTAAAGGACAAAGGGATGCAGACTCAATATGAATTAAATAATTTCTCTAGAGTTACTTTGCTCTCAAAGTTGAATTATTTTTTCTCTTTTCCATAGCTTGGAATTGACCCATTTATAGCCTTCAAAATGGAACTGAAGGGCCGATTCAAAACGTTTCCAGTATATGGAATGCCAAGGATCACAGATCTCCTATCGTGACATGGAAACCCAATATTAATTTTCATTTTCTGGCACAAATCCCGATGTACACTTGATGTAGTAGAGCACCCTGCGTATATGCATGTTGTATAGTAGGCAGGATGCGTACATGTAGAAAAATATTTATTTTTGGCTTTGGATTTTACAAACATGGATGATAAGTTTGCATGGGGAAATGGAAAAAGGCCTTCTATGAAAGAATCCATATGGTGAGGCAAATCTTGCTATAACAACATTGTGTACAACACTTTTCTCAAGGGGAGAAGCATGTTAAGCCCTAAATAGTGGCACTTTACCCCTTAATTAGGGCATATTACATTAGTAATGTTACTTTATTTATGTTGGCTTGGGTCCATTGCTTGTAATTGTACCTCCTAGTATCCTATTTATACCAAGGAGACATTTTCATTTGGAATCATCTTCTATTTGGACATTTATGTGGTCTATAAGGAGGTTTCCCCCTCGAAGAGGCTTATTATATGAAATTCTCTCTTTTTCAAGGTGTTGAGTACTTATTCTGAGGTTTTTCTATGCTATATTGATATTTGTTTCTTAACAAATGATTGAGTATTGATTCTGAGGTGTTGTTTTATTTCTTGGTGGAGTCATGGAGATTTTATGTATGTGTGATGCAATCTATTGTAATCATTGTTAAAAATTATATTATTCTTCCATTGTGCATTGAACTTTCACTTCCAATGACTTTATTTGAGACAAGTATTCTATCTTTGTCGTGATCAGTTTGTCATGTATGGCCCAATTCAAGACTACATGTATCCTCAATGTGTTATGATTTCTAAATTAAATGGACCATGTGACCAACAACACTCCCTGCTTTCAATTGAGCATTTTTATGTTCTAGGAACCATTGATGTTCTTGCTCTAGTAGCTCTATCTCAACTTGTTTCTCCTAGTCAATCTATTTTGTTAAATCCTCTGTGGCATGAGGTTCATTCATTAATTTTTTTTTTGTTAGGTATTTCAGAAGCATCGATTGGACTTTCAGTCAGCTACATGTGGTTGCAAATTAGATGGGTTGGTCGCTAATTATAATGTTAATTGTTGATGCCTTATCATTGTCTGCTTCAATATTTTTGCTGATTACTTTAAGCTTGGCATATTCTGATTGTAGTATAGTTTATGTCTAATTGACTTTTAATTGTTTTTTTCCCTCCTTTAGTCGAGAATTCATGTTGACTAATTGGTGTACTAATTGCTTGATAGACTCTATTCGATCTTCTAGTTCTTCTGGTAAGTCGGTCTACAAATTCTTTTGAGATGTTCTTAAAAATTATTCCCATGTACCTTTTTAGTTTTCTTTCCTTGACGTGAGTTTGTCTAAGTCTTCCATATATTCCTTTAATTTTTCCATGGATTCTTTGTTGACTTCATTGAACAAATTCAATATTTGGGTATTGGATGCACTTGCTAGGTCGAAAATTACTATGGGATTTGTTCCTAATTCTCCCTCTAGTCTAAAGGCTCTAAATATTTTCTATGACCTCCCTCATGTCCCCGACTAGTGTCTTTTCTTGTTACAACAACTTATTTTCCATCGACATTTTCTTTGGTGATACAATTGGGGTGTATGTACAAAAGGTATAGTGTATAATTCAGCTTCTTTTTTTTCTTCACATTATTCATTCTGAAGTGGCATAATGATATCATTTCCTTCTTATGTTATGGCTAGGGTAATTGGGAAGGAATTACTCGATTGGCACTCAAGCTTCTTAAAAATTACTTTGATAGTCGATTCATATTCGAGATCCTCTAGTTGTTCAATTGTATCATTGACATACCATAGTCTTGTGGTATCCAAGTTTAATTAAATGTGTCCCAACAAGGGAAGTGATCGATGAATTTTTTTTTCTAAATACACAAGATCCAAAGCCACAAGAGCTCTCTCAATTCATCTTTTAGAAAATAGAAAATGCATAATGAGAGAGGGCACCCTCATTCCTCTTTTATTTCAGCGTTCACCCTTTTGCTAACCCTTTTTCCCTTTTACGCTTAAGTGAATTTTTTAATTTAACATTAGAGAAATCACTTTATTAATTTATTAACCCCTTTACTCCAAAAAGTGATTTATTTGACTTTAAATCATTTTTCGGCACTGAAGTCACTTTTCATCCTCTCCACCATTTATGTCTCTTCATCCTGGTTCCAATGAGCTATAACACTAAGGTGTCCCCTCCAATAATATGATCCAAATAACACCTTTAGTGTATTTAATTAAATTATGCTCAATAATACTCCCAATTTATGGGAATCGTTGAAATACCACAGAAACAAGAACGCATTGTGAGGAAGTGATCCCATTGATGAAATATGATAAATGTACTAGGTTGGGCCTCATATAACTCCTCCAAACCCTTCGATATACCTCTATCTTAATTGACACAGGCCTCGTAAGTCATCTTCCAACTATAGAACAGGGGGACCCAAAACAATGGGGACATTATAGTCCTCCCTTCCCAAAGATTGTGTATCCTCAAGCAATGCCATCACAACTTGACACTCCACAGGCTAAATCAAACTAAAACTGAAAATGATATCAGTGTTCCAAACCAACATGGAAGATGTGAAGAATCCTCCCTCAAGTCGTTTTCCAACAAGGTACTAACATAAGAGGCCTTTTGAATACTATCGATAATATAGAAACTCGATACTGCAAAAACTCGGTCAACCCCTAAAATAACTGCTCTACTAGGGAACCAATCCCATGAAAGAAAAAATTGGCTCTCTCATATGAATCAACTATTGAATTTTCTAACACTGAAATCCGAGGGTCCCAAGCTAATCTCAGAAAGGAACCACCATGTTGATGTTTTTCCATTGTGATCATAATATTTTGACCACTGTGCCTAGTCTACATCCTCCTCTCCTTGAACCCCAAGATGAAATACCTGTAAGGGTTGAACCTAATACCATGAATAATATCCTGCATGGGCATCCAGGTGAAGTCACGACTTGCAAAACCATTTCCATACTCTATATCAAATATATAAAAAAGAAAATTTGGCATGCCAAATAGAATAAGTCTCAGCATCTCCTTCCCTGACACCCCAAAAATGAAGCAGACCAATCTTTGTCGCAACTTTGTGGATTCTCACCAAAATATGAAGAAACCCATCAAGAAGATGAATTCCCAGATCCCATGACCAAATTGGAAGTATACCAATCCCAAATGCTACAAAATTAAACTGGTCTTATACATCAATGATCTTAGCCCTCCACCAAAAGAAAGTCAATCCCCGTAAAAACACTCAGCCTTCTAAAGGAAATTTGGCCTCTATACTAATGTTTTCAACCTCTTGCTGCAATGGCGACCTCATGAGGAAGAAATAGGACCCTACCAAGGGAGATACCCTAATACCTATTGACTTTTGTCGTGTCACACTAGTAACCCTCAGAATTTGAATGGACCAAGTCTCAACACATTGCACTCCCCCAAAAGAACTGTCATTGTAAACTGATATGATGCTACAAACACGAGTGCAATCTGAATATAAGAAGTAATATTGATGTGGGGGCCAAACCTCCAACCAACACATAAATTGATTAGTTGAACCTGTTGACATCTCCATCTGAGACTCGCAACTAATTCTACCAATATCTTGGTGGGACTGAAAGTGCTCGGATTTGTAGTTGTGAAATTAATAATTTTCAAGTTGCAACAATTTCCAAGAAAAAATTTCATTACAAAACTAAAAATTTTGGGCTAGGGTACAATCTTTGCTTATGTTCCTAGCTAGAAGTGCCTTCCTCCATTCCATCAACTCAGTAGGACACCAAGGCCTACTCATGATCTTCCTTCATTCCACCTACCACATATCACATGGACCTCTATGAAATATTCCAAAGAAGGAAATGGCAGTAACAACAACACTCCTAAGGTACATAACCTCCCATGGACTATGTCCCCCATCATCATTAGTCACACATAGGCCCTGCAATAGACATTGTGTATAAATGTCAACACAATGAGTAACTCCACCATGTTGTCCCATTACTACTCTGACTTCCATGTGACACCCACAAAGATTTCAGTTGTTAATGCTTACAATACAAACATCTATGGTATCCACTCCATGACTTAGTAAACCAAGATCAATTGTCAACCTAAAATGAACCAATCTGCAACTATCCACTGAAAAATGTAAAGCTCCAACAATCCTGGGCGACCCATGATATAACTAGAATGAATGCACCTCATTATACCATTTCACAAATGGATCATCATAACTTCTCTTAGAAGGAAGATATGCATCACACCTCACATCATCAATGTCAATGATCACAATCCTAGAAATGTAGTGATAATTTTGTGCCTGCAAGCCCCTGCAATCAACTGTTGATAATACTACAAGAATAGAACAACCAATAATCAACAATGTTGATCTAGATGGATTTCGGTGGCCTCCCAACTATTCAAACTCGTTCATTTTGGCAATTTTCCAATTGGACATTTTTTTCTTAGTTTTCAAGTCCCCAACTTCTGGGGTTGTTTTGAGGCCCTAAACATCATTTTTAGAGATCTCCACAGCTACATTGTAGTTGGAGTTAGATTATTATGGTAACATGTGTAGTACTTGAATATACCTTTCCAATGGGATATCGTGCACCTAAAACGGAGATCGTATGCAAAAATTACGACATCTACAAGTTGATGTACTAGCTTACCCCAACAAGGCCCACGTGACTTTTGGCACTTCATCTCCTAGGGTTAGGTTTTTGGATGTCTAGGGTTTTAGAATTCATGTTTATTTTAAAAAGGACTTCAGAGCCTCATTGTAATTATATTCTTCTTGCGAATAAGCACAACTGTCGCATCTCTTCTCAGAGATAAGACGCCACCATTCCAGCAAGCTTTTTTTTGCTGCATTTTACAGTTTTAGCTTATTTCCTCATTGAATAGAAAACAGTTTTATTATATCTTTGTTATTCTATGTTAAAAATATTTTAATCATATTTATTCATTTCGTTCTTCTCATAAAATCCAGATCAGTGGTATTAGAGCGGTCTCCTCCTTGTCGTTCTTAATGCATCTCCCCAATGAGGTTAGGGTACAAAGAATTGGGTCTTCAACTTGTTTCTCTTAAGGAAAAAAGCTCTCGAATTCCCAAGCGACCTCTCATGGAGGGAGAAAAGAAAGACAAAGTGACGGGACATCCTTTGAAAATGTTTCTTGAGGAATCCCTCATGCAACAAAGGAATGAGACGATGGATAGTTTTGTGCAAATCCTTCGGTGGCTACCGACAGGCGACGCATCTTCCTCGAGCGGAGGCACCGCCCCCTTCAAGTTACAAATCAACTTTGATATTCCTATATTTGAAGGTCAGATAGACGCAGATGTTGTAGACAAATGGTTGAATCTAATATAATGGTATTTTTCTGTCCATAACTTTTCGAATAGAGAAAATATTACTTTTGCACTCCTCAAAGATGTTCCCCATGTCAAAGATTGGTGGGAAATTTTCTGTGAGCAAAACGAAAGAGATTCTTGACAATTAAAATCGCAATGATGAATTTCGCCCGCAAAGGATTGTTAAACGCTATTATTTATTATGATGATAATATTTAACTATTAGGTGGGACTCCCTTGTAGACTATAGGTGCAAAGATAGACATGTTACGCTTATATGTTGTTGTTGTTATGATGTTGCCTACATAGTCCTATACATTTGATGATGCAGTCTTGGTTTCATTTGATATGACAAATGGGTGGTTGATGCATTGTTGCTAAATGTTGTTGATATTTACTTGTGATACAGGGAATTTCTATAGTTATGAGAATTATATTGTTACATGCATTATGTTCTGATATGTTATATCATTGATTAATAATCCATATATGATTATAATTAAATGGGATCTAGCTCAAAATAAAGAGGGAAAGGAACTATGGATAAGTCCTAAGGCCATGGTAAAAGATTATATATAAACTTCATTTGAATATATAAATTGATACAAATGGTGGACCTAGCTGTTATACTATGCGCTTTATTAAAGAGTATATATGGAGGCACATATGGTAATGTTAATATATGATTATTGCTGAATTTATGACATGATTTTAACATATAATTTATGATATGTCTCCGATGGCACACTATACAATGGATATGGCATTGGATCTGTTATCACTCCAAGAGTCTTTCCCTGATTGTAAAGGGAATGAGCTTGGTAACATAAAACTATATGGTTGGATGAAAGAATCTGTAGGGTGGATCAATCTATAAACTATTAAGCTTCACTTAGAAAAGACTATGATGAACACATTATAACGAACAAAGTCCTCTCTGAATAGATCAGATGAGTTAAAACTGATATGGAAAGGAGAACACTACTGTATCGACAAACTCGGTACACTAAAAGCATATAAAAATGGTCAATTATAGTAGTGAATTATATGTGGTATATAAATCGACTAATGAAACGAAAGAATGGCATCTCTCAATCATCAAATGAATTATAGACACTATGAACTTTACCATCCATCCACATATATAGAAAGGAGTGAAAAGAAAAGAAAGTCTGATCAAAAAATTAAGGAGAAAATTTTGTATTCAGATATATACTCAACAGAAATCTCAGTACATAGGTTGCTTACAATTCACAAAGTTGAACCACAGTCCTCAAGAATGCTCCCCCTCTCTTGTCTTTACATATTCATCTATATAAAGATCCTTGCCTAGCCCTCTATGATTCGATCTATAACTCTTATTTCTCAAAATAGAAACTGTTTAAAAAAAAATGACAAATGTAACCATTGACTTTCTAATTCCTAGGAACCGACTCAAATAAAAATTTACATGTGTACAACTATTCACTAATTCCTTGTGATTTAGTTAAATAAAAATAATAAAAAATTTGGAAAGATGGTGTTTGAATATCTTGAATGCTGAGATTGCTACGGTCGAATCCCTTTGAATTTGGAATGTTGATCTCTTTCCACCTGGAATTAATGTTTGACCTGCTGATCTCATGGAGAGATATGTGAATCTCGAATAACTTCTGTGTGAATCAAATATTGAACCTCATTCAATGAGGATGTTATCAACCACATATAGTGTTTCCTTAACACAAACCCTTCATCAATTTCTGGGCAGTGGATCCACTGAATTAACAACTTGTTCTTTATTACAAAACCCCTGGCATGAATAGTCTGCGTTGTCTGAGCACTTGAAAATTCACTGGTTTGTTGCATGTTTGTAGATTTTATCATCATATTATTTATGTGAAGCCTTGCTGATTTTATCATCATATTATTTATGTGAAGCCTTTGTAGATTTTATCATCATATTTTTGTATAGGCTGACTGAAAACCTTCTCCAACCCTTTTTGTTAACTTTGCTCGATGTTTATCTCCATTCATAGTTTTATCAATCTATGGTATCGATGAATTAGTTCTGCTTGTATCAGATATAGATGACAAGAACTCTCCTTAGAAATTGATTTCTCAAGAGCAGCATGCTCAGATGTTAAAGCCTTGCTGATAACACCATCCTCCTTCAAACCTTGAACAATGACCATTGCAGCATATATGCATGTCAATAGACCCTTTATTATGAGCTTCAAATTCAAGTCCTTATCAGTCCACACTATGCGATCACGGTACCAATGTCATATCTCCTCCTCGGTCGCAGTTGAAGCAATTATAAATGCAGAACGATCAAATTCCAGCATGAAGCATCGCTTGACATCCTCCTAGTCGCGGGCCTGGAGTGCTTGACCAACAAAGTATCTTACTCAACGTCAGGATATTCACTGAACTCAACAAGGCAAGGCCGAATGGACTACTCTACAACCGAGTGATCAACAATTAGAAGCAGGGACTGTAGTAACTTTGAAATATTGAATTTAATGTTTAGAACCCTATCCTTTGAAGCATTGATGAAAACATGTAATGTTGTTTGGGACTGTCGATGTCCATGCGGATTTGTTGCAGTGATCTCCTTCATCGTTTTCCATTGATGTGTGTTGTATCAGGATGATCAAGACCAGAACTATGCTTCCTCAAGAAATCAATTATTCTCTCAGGCATATAGCTTGGAAGTGATTCAAGATCCCTGTTGAGCTTCTGTTTTTCTTCTATTGACATTGGCTATAGATCCTCTGCAATGGCGCATTCCTTCACGTTGTTGATTGTTGTGACTATCTTCAGCACCGACGCAGAGGGATTTTTCCTTAGATTTCAAAACCCTTCAGCCATCAAGCCCTGAAACAAGATTTGTAACGCCTCTTCCTTTGCCATCCAGAATCTAGAAGTCCAGATTCAACTCCTGCAAACCTTGATAAATTGACACCACAAATCTTGCAATTGTCGATTCTCTGTCTTGACAGCTCTTGCAGAGGGAAACTTTTCCCTGAATGAGGAACTAATTCAAATGATGATGCAAGGCATGCCGATATTCTCAGCTGCAAGTAACCCTATTTGACTTCCTGCCAGAAGGATGCAGCTCTGAACAAGCACACATGCATACTCTGCTCTTGCATGTAGAAATGTTATTACCTTCATCAATCTGAGCTTTCCCTGCAAGCTTCACACCTATTCAAACATAAAACAATGATCTGTCGACAAGATCTTTGCCTGATATATTTTACAAATAAAGATATATTTTACAAATAAAGATATATTTTTGACAAATAAAATAAAAAAGTATATTTTTTATTAGACAATATACAGAGACACAATACACTGGGTTTTTAAGAAAAAAGACAATTATTTTGTTTTTGGAATGCAGGTCAGAAGACAATCTTGGGAAAAGACGATCGACGGAAGCTTGATGAAGGATTTAGAAGTTATGACACTAGCCAAAAGACCTAGGAAAATGAAAATTTAGCATGAAATGATGAAGGCGCTTAAAAAAATTTGAAAGGGCATTTTGAGTGTTAATATCTGTCTCCAACTGGGTTGGAGACCTCCCTGCAAGGCTCCAAGAACATAGCAATTCCAGTGGCCTTTCCATTGGGCTATGGAGTCAATAGTCAACCATTCTGTGAACATCTTCAAAACCTACCTTTATTCCAACAAACTAACTGTTACTGTTGAACATCTTGAAAGAAATCACATGCTCGGAAAGCGAGCTTATTTCCTATACTACCCTACTCTAACCAGATCTGCAACTTGGTAAAGTAAAGGCAGAATTCCATAACATCCATTCAAGTAGTTTCAAAACTGAAAATATTTTGCCTATACCATTGATCAATAGGTGATGTCTGAAATGTAACAACA
>JASDQU010305020.1:0-13665 GCA_032191745.1 Picea mariana
ATGGTTGAGGTATGTTCCATGGTTATCTCTTTCTGTTATTTGCTACATACACACATATAAACACATCTAAAAGGTAGATCAACAAAGTGTTTGACGAAATACCTCACTCAGAAAAAGTTTTAAAAAGACACCAAAACAATGATGATCCTTGCATAATGGCTTGGGATCATTACATTTACTCTAGGCTGAGGGTTCTTCCATCACTTGTACAGTCTGTGGTGGTCCATCGTCGCCCACTCCCAACATCTTTATTATTCCATGCATCCTCAATGGATGGACCCATAGTCCACCCATCCACACCACCTCTTCCATCACATCCATCCACAGTGGATGCACCTGTATGCCACCCACCCCCACTACCATTCCCATTTGCGCCATCCACTGAGGCTGCCACAATAGAGGTTGCCTCGGAGCAGGTTGTACAACAGAGCGCTCCACCGGTCAATGACTCTCCATCAAGGCCTGATATATTGATAGTTAGATAATGTGTTGATGATAAAAATTTTTGTATCATGAATGCAATTGATTTTATGCACATTTGTTTAAATTTCATGATTTGACCCTTGTAAATGATGCAGGGTGGCATCACTAAGATATTACGGGTCAAAGAGGAGGGTAACACCCTCACAATTTTTTGTACCATTTGCAGTGAGTTGTCTTATGTTGACATACAAAGTATCATTTTGTAAGTCTTTTCATTCATTTTGGGAAAAAAACCTATAACAATGTTTTTTCTTTGTGCAGTCTCTAGAGCGACGAACCATGCCTAGGCCCAAAACTACTAGAGATGCTTCTTAGAGAAAAAAAATAAATATCAATTTAGAGGATGATACTGAGGGTGGTGTTGACGGGTCCAAACTCGCTCGAAAATAGTAAGGGGTTCTCTCTGGTAAGAATTCCCAATTAAACCTCTCACCATTTGGAATAGGGAACCCATCTGGATTCTGGTCCGATAGCCATTGCTGGTTAGGTTCTACCAGTTGCAGCCTGATCCATTGATGAGGATGAGTGATGGGTGGTAGTGAAAATAGAAGATGTAGATGAAGACTATCTAAATGTAGGCCTAATCTAATTCTAATATAACCTATCCTAGCTAGGAGCGAATTAACATAAGTGAATGAGTTGTGGCATGAAACTAACTCTAAGAGTAGCTTCACCTAGATAGCTGAAATGAAGAAATAAAGTCATATAACACATGCACATGAATATATAACCAGAATAATCTAAGTCACTATATGACATACATTAGCATCTCATTCACTCAGGACATGTAATATAATAAAGAATGACAAAACTGCAAGAAGACATATATTGCATCAGAATAGTCTGTAAACAAGCATGTTCTTACAACCCATGTGAGAAACAAACATTCTTCTTGAAATAGTTCGCAACAAAAAACAACACGAACAAGTCCTTCTCTTAGTCAAAAGTTGGCCCTGAGGGATTCTCCGTATTAACAGTTTCAATAGTAGTACATGAAAACTCTTAAGAAAAATCTCCAATTTTAGTTGACATTGTATTCTCGAAGTAGTTCAGTGGTGTACAATGTTTGAAGAGCCAAAATCCATTTCTTTGGGTTCTATTATAGTATTTATTGAGGTTCAATAAGAACTTTGGCCTTTCATCTCCCTCGGTGACCTTTCGTCTTCCAACATTTGTACTCATCCTATTTGTAATGATGAGAAATAAGGACAATGGTTACATTTCGAATTTGTCTCCTAACGCTAGTGTGTAGACATGGATTTCAGCCATATGTTTCGTGTGCATCATGAAGACTAGATTTGGGTGTGGGGGCATCTTCGTCGTCCTGATTTTGACAGTCGATCGTCATGGAGTTTCTAGATCCCTGTTGTTATCACATGAAATTGCCTTGGGTCTTTTATCCCTTAGGTTTAATTTTTTATCCTTTAGACTTTAGGTTTGCTTTATCTTTCTTTGTGTGATTTTCTTAGGTTAGTTTGAACAAATAAACACTTGAGGTTTTGGCTCACTTTTGGCCCACACAGATTTTTAAGCCTAGGTTCATTCTATGGTTTATGGTTTCAACTCACCTCTTGACTTGACATCGAGCATAAGTCATCCCATGATCTTAATGACTTGAAACATCACTCCATCCACTCATACTCTTTATCCTTTCCATTCTCTCCCTACGTCCGTTAAAGGGGGCTCAAATCAAATTTTTGAAAAAGGCGTTGCCAACTCACTAGGAGTTTATGTAGTGCACCTTTGTCCTTTGATATTTTCCATAATTTGTCATAATGAGCTGAGGTCATGATTTCTCTAGTTTTCAGTGCCCTTGTTCGTGAAAAGAGAATATCAAGATCTGGTCATTTATGAAGCTTGCTAACGGTTTAAGCATTTGAATTTTCTCTCAAGCTCGACGCTGCTGAAATCACTAGTTCAGACCAGCTGCAGACTGTACTATGGGATCAAATGTCAAAACTAAATTAGAGGCTGGGGTGGACGTAGAAGTTTCCTAACTTGTTGCAGATCCTCCATTATCAGTCACAATATCCAGGTATTCTGTGAGTCCTCTCAATTGCATAGAAAAGTCTTGAGATACCCCTGCCTCAAATTTTGGTAGCACCTGACGCTGCAGACTACTTCCTCTCTCATCCATTTGCATCTGTAGATTTTCTCCCAAAGACTTTGCAGCCATTTTCACCTGGATTTCATCTATTCTAGAGTTCATTTAGTTTTTCTTCTGAATACTGAGTACCTGTTCATTCAATTGGCCCTTGTGTGCACATTGTGCTACAAAAAGTCGTTGCTAAAACTATGCTACATATCCATTGTTTCATGCGCTGTGTTTTTACTTAAATTGGTCATTTCTATATTTTGTATTCAAAGACCCATGAATTAGCCTCTTCTTTTCACTATATCATCATCCATTCATATTAAGGTCTACTGAGAGTGATTGGAAGAAGTCCCTACCCTTCCAAAGATTTGACGACCATGGTGCGGTGATATAAAACTGAACAGTGCATCCCTGCCTTCCTTAGCATACTGAGAGAGAGAAACCATTAGCCACTGTTATTTCTCATTGATCTTTTTCTCTGTTTGTTTCCTTACCCCTCACTACACAACAACCTTTGATCCCCTATCTTATCCATGGAGACACCTCAAAAGAAGAAATCTCACAAGGGAGGGAATGTGGTCAGGAATGAACCCTCTAACATGCACCTATTTGATGATGAGCCGATGGTTAGGGAGGTTTTCCAAAGGGTTGGCTTCCTCTCTTTTTTCCAAAACATGTAGAGGGGACACCATGAAGTAGCCAAACAATTTGCATTACACTTTGATGGCATTAAGACTAAGGTGGTAGACCTTGAGTTTGAGGTATCTGAAGCCTCTATTGCAATAGCCACTGATGTTCCTAATACTGGTGAGAGGTGGCTTAAATCCATGATCCTAAATGCTTCCTTCTCTAAGGAATTCCTTAAAACAGACTATCAGACAAAGAATTTGTCCAAGGGAGTTCCTAGAAGCCACCCACTTGAAGGTTTTGATAAAATGATGAAGATCATCCAGAGATACTTTACATGTGAGGGAAGGTTTAACATGTTATACCAGTACCATATAAGGCTCTTGCTACATTTTACTGGTAAAGATGAAATGAATATCCCTTTCTATCTTTTGAGGAGCATGGGGAAGATGTCTGATAGATTCCAAGCCAAGTCCAAGGCTGTGGACACTAGTGTCTTTCACTCTAGATTGATCAAGATGTTGGTGATGGAAGAGTTGAAGAAGAGGAACATTCCTTGGGAACAGTTCATTGTCTTTTCCCACATGCAGTCAGATATATATTCTACTCCTAAGTCTAGGATGCATAGCCCTCTGCCATATACTAGTGTTTCTCTAGCAGGAACAAGTAGGAAGAGAAAAAGAAAATCCATTACTCAAGACAAATAAGCCCTCAAGGAAATTGAATAAGAAGGGAGAGAGGTTCATCACTCTCTGCAGAGATATTTTTTACCTCCCTATGCACCTGAATTGGAAGAAGTCCCTTCATCCACCAAATCCACAACCAAGAGGGGAAATAATTTTCATTGCTCTTCACCTACTCCAGTAGCTAAGATCAAAATCAGGAATCCTTTTACTAGATCATCAGCCCTCAAGGAGGCTGTTGAAGCAGAAGTCCTACCCAAGGTTTCAATTCCAAGGAAATAGAAAGATAATGGTAAAAACATTGAAAATCCTATTGGGGTAATAGACAGAGCCCCTGTGCAGTAGAAAGATAAAGGTGAATCCATTGAGAAACTTGTTGATTTTATCAACATCAACACTCCACCTAGTAATCACACCTTCAAAAGTTTGATCAGACAACTCAGGAAGTCTAGGAAGGAGGATGCTCGTTTGAAAGAAGAAAGCTTGACTGGGAGAATTAATATGAAGGACCTCATGGATATGTATAGCAACACCCTTTATCTGGAAAAAATTTCAGCAAGAAGAGCCCTGCCTCTCCATAAGAAACTTAATAACCTCTACAGGCAAAACAAAGGATTTCATTCTCAAAATAGAAAGCTCTAGGAATAATTGCAACATTTCAAGGATGAATTGGCCCAGAGGAACTCAAATGTTCTGGTACAAGCTGCAATTGAAAGAGATGAGCCAGTAGTCAAGAAGAGTACACCTACAGTCAAGAAGAGTATCCCTGCAAAGGAAAAACATGTCATGATAGAGGGATGCTCTCTTGCAACAAGGAGGAGTGCTAGGTTGATGAAGTAGTTGGGGGATATAAGATCCATTTTTGTGTGTGGTCTCTTTTTGCAAGAGTAAAGTGATCAAGGAAGTATAATGTTTCCACCTATATAGGTATCTACAGGCTCCTAGTCCATCAGCTAAGTTTTTTGTGCTTTTAAAGGATTGGTCTCATCACACAAAAAAAACACAGACATTCTGTATCACCATGGCACTATGGAATCGTCTGTATAGTATGTTCTGCAAATTTCGCTACCCAGAATGATACAAAATCTCCTAGTTGAACTACACATTGGTGCTACTGATTCTGCAGAATGCTACGAAATCTCCTAGCTGAACTTAACAATGGCGCTACCAATTCTGTAGGACTGTGTCAGCAATGGTGCTACTGAATCTGTAGGAACATTTGATATATGGCGCTACCAAATTCACATAGTTTTTTTGATGAATGGCGCTACCAATTTTGCAGGACCATTTGAGGTGTGGCACTACCGAATCTGCAGAAGCTATTTCGAGAGAGCGCTATGGAATTTCACACAGTCATTACATAGGATTGGCACTATGGAAAGTGCAGACCTATTTTGGAGGAGGCACTATGAAATATGCAGAGTTGTTTTGAAAAGGAGGCTACAAAATTGGCTACCCAATGTGCTACTAAATGGCGCTATGAACTAGCACCTGCAATCAAGGGATTCAAATTCATGACTCCTTTGGATGGTTGATGATGTGGAGAGAAGAGAGGATCACAGGTGGCAACATGAAGGTAGGATACAACCCCTGGAGGACACTTGAAAATGAAAAGGAATGCGCCTAAAGGAAGACATATCATTTAATTCTTGTTGGAGTGGTTGCCAACATGGTTCCTATTTTGTAGCAAATTGTTAAGAGTTGTTAGTATAGGTGTTAGAATGGTAAATGTTTTAGAGAATCCTAGGGGAGGGAGGCCAGCTCGGACCTCTATTTGTTGCCTTTTCTTTTTGGTTATAAATACATATTCTAAATTATTAGTGAGGTTCGAATGGTTGAGTTGGGCTCCCTGATTGTAATTTTTTTGACTAAGTAGATTGTTCTCTGGTTATGTATTGGACTTGAGAATTTTTTATTAATAGAAGTCAGTTTATCCTTATATCATCTTGTTGCCTCTTATGTTGAATTACTCATGATTGGATGATCCATAAGATATTGTTATGGTTGTGTTATCATGAATGTTTGATTATAATATTGCTATGATTTTCTTTAGTGTTCTTTAACTTTGAATTCAAGAAGTTCTTGTGTTTGAGTTTTTCCTCCTTAGGTTGCTTGAAGACCTAATGTCAATAGCATACCTTTACACCTCCCTAACTAATTCTTCCTCCTATTCACTTTTACTCCCATTCATTGACTGAAGCCAATCAAGACCTCATTTTCTTATGCATGCTAGCCCAGATTTTTGAGTTAAAACATTATTGTTCTTAGTCTTGTCCATTTGAACTTTAAACACTCATTTACATTTACACATACTTTGTTGGGTACTAGGCTTATCCTCTTTGCAATATGAGGGTGACTCTTAGTGCTAACAACTGCTTCATACAATTTCTTGCTATTTTCTTTGTTTCTCCTCCATTAATGCTACATCTTTCATTATTTCTCCTTCATCATCTTTAGTTGTATATTTCATCATGAGAATGTTGAGCACGATCCTCCTTCGATCGCTACCTGACAACATTCAACATACAATAGTTGAGAGTAAATCCAAGTAAACTATCAAGAATAATGATTTGAATTCAAATAAATGGGGCATAAAATAATGGAAGTATCATTTATAAACTTCCCTGAGTTCGATTCATGGTTCCTCTACTCGCGTTCGAGTTATGGTGTTCTTTGAGGCTGTCAATAAGGTGTCATATATTAATCCAACAATAAGTATACCATAGATTAGTAATTTTTCAAATTATATAACTAAGAAGTTTTATATCTCAAATATACATTTCCAATGGTACAAAGAACACACAAAATGGACACTTGAGTCAAACGTTATGACCATTTTACGAAAGGTGGTTTTCTTGTGTTCGAAGGAGTTAGTACTAACTCATCCAACATGGAGTAAGTGTAGCATTCATTAATAATTTATCAAATAAAGTAGATATAAATTTTATATCCCAGAAATACCTTTCCAACGGTATAAATAAGTCACAAAATGGACACCTGAGTCAAATGTTATGGCCATTTTACGAAAGGAGGAGTTTGAACTAACTCCTTCAAACTGAACTAAATCATCCAACCTAGGATAAGTGTGCCATTCATTAGAAATTTATCAAATAATATAAATATAAAGTTGTATATCTTGGAAATATATTTCCAACGGTATACATAAGTCGCAAAATGGACATCCGAGTCAAACGTTATGGTCGATTTACGAGAGACTGTTCTCTTGTGTTCAAAGGATTTTGAACTAACTCCTCCAACCTGCTCAAATGAAATGAAGGGAAATATTATGAATCGCTTCGGAGGATTCAAACGGAACTTCACCTTCTGGGGAAATCAAAATTGGAAAAAATTATGTGTTGAACTGGCAAGAGACAATGAGAGATTGAGTTCAAAAGCCCGTAACTTCCTCATATAATGCCCGATTGAGGTGTCACTTTTTGAAAAACGGAGAAAACAGAGAAGCGATTCTATCAAGATAAATGAATATTTTTTTCCATCATTTTAGTGGATCCATTTCTAATGATGGCCACGACTATTGAGGCTTTCCTGGCGATAAATCCCAGATGATCGTTTTGGCACTTTAGGACCTCAGATTTCGATTCTGTCAGTGGAATTAGAATCATAATGGCATGAATCAAACAATTAACTTGTTTCAGGGATGAAAAAATCATTTTGACGGATGCTGAAAAATTGCACCCAAAGGCATTTTTTAATGAAAGTTCGGGTCCCGCGTTCTTTGTTGCTTCAACAAAATTTAATTTAGTGCATTGCTAGGTTATATTTGATGTACACGACCTTGTTCCATCCATTAATACTAACTTTATAAATTAATATAACAAAGTTATAAATCCACGAAATCTTTCAACTGACATCTAGTGCACTTAACACTGGCTAGAAGCTGAAAGGACCAAATTTCTCCCAAAGTGCATTTCAGAACTAACGCAAGACCTGTAGGTGTTATGATTAACTCATATGATGGTAGGCAAGGCTTCCACGATGAATATTTAGTTGTAATGTCAGAAAACACAAAACAAACAAGCTAGTACCATGTGCATGAAGAAAGCCATTGGGAACACTAAAACTTGATTATGACTGTGATCTGAAGTGAATCAGTTGAGATAGGAAATTAATGAAAAATTTTCTAGATAGGAGTGGAGATTTTAATCATTGTAAATGTAGGGAGATTGAATGATGAAAGCAACAAGAAGGGATCCGATCTGGGAGGAGGATGAGATGAACCTCAAGGAGAAAGTGGGCTACGCTAACATGATCAACATTGGAGAGAGGAATCGACTTGTCCTATATGTGCTTGACAACGATGAGGGGTCGACATCCTTATTTTGATGCATTTGCATCAAGAGAGGGAAACTTGTCAATGGGTAGTGTGTCGGGAAGAAGAGTTGAACATCGTCAATAAGCAATGTAATGAAGCGAAAGGGAGAGAGTGTCACTGTTATGTGATGGAACAGTGTGAGTAGAAGTGAGTTAGTTGGTGAAAGGAATGTGCGTGATGGATATAATAATGTGCCCAATATCGGTCAGATGACATTGATCATGCAAATTTTTCCGACGATGAAGATGTGAGTCAATGTGGTTTGGCAGAACCGCGATAACACGTTAGCTAAGTTCAAAGGGAGGTAAATGATGAAATGATGAGAAAACCAATGGTGTGTCAATGAAAAGGTGGAAGAAGGATGCGTGTGTCGAAACTCTATGTATCAGTGTAGGAAGAGGGGAATCACCTAAGTGTGGATCATCGGGTATAAGTGATTCGAGGAGTAACCGGAAGTGGTAAAGCAAGGTAAGATGAGGAGAACTTAGGCGTAGCTATTTTCACGAGGGAGAGAGTGAGAGGGTTCCAGTTGGAAGAATTAAAGTGGGGGGAAGGGAATTTCTTGTCTTGGATAGAGGCTAAGATAAGAAAATTGGGAGGTTGTTGTGCAGGCACAAGAAATGGAGACACAATGGGTGAAGCAAGAATCTCTGCTAGTGTTTCCTAACTGATAAGCATAAAATAGAAAGGGTCATGATATTTACTTTTTGATTTCAAAAAATTCTAGGAATAATGCGTAACAGTTACATGAATGATTCCATCGTGGTGGGATCACTGGTGATGCTTGCATATCGGCTAGCAGAGCTCATTTGTTGTAGATGGAGGATGAATGATGATAAAGTTTATTTCCTTAAACTGCATCGACGATCCAAGTTGGTATCTCCATCTTGGGGATGATATAGGTTTGGGATAAATAAATATTTTTCACTAGGTGCTGATATAGATATCTTGTAGGTGTTTCTCCACTACTCATGAGAATTCATAGCCTCGATGAATTCACCACGATGTCACATACCTTGCTTCACTACCAACGAGCATCCATAGCCCCAACGAAGATATTTGCATGTCCCCAAGTCTGTTCAAAATTTCCTTTACATTCATTCCCGACTTATTTAGTGCATGTTTAACATTTGGTGGATGGGGAAAGCGATGGCCTTTTTATCCAGATAGGGGATGACTGCCATATTTTTAGATTTATTTGTATATTTGTTGAACCTATCTACATAGAGATATCCATTTAGGGTTTTCATCCTTTAGACTTTGAAACTTCTCCTTTCACATGAGAATCTACTTAGTGTGTGGATGGTTCCTCACTTACATAGGATCTGATTTCCAGCCAATATGAAAGAATGACTGTTTATTAACCATTATTCTCAGTCATGGCTTAACTTTTGTCACAAAATCCCCATATAGTTATGATTCATGTTGAAACAAAGACCCTTGATTCTGCTCATGATCTAGGAAAGAGATGCAAGTTGATTCGTGCCTGCTTCCAGTGCGAAGGCATTGCCTATGAAAATACAAATAGAGGTGAGAGGTCTATATGTCATGGAATATAATCATACGTCATAAGACAATAGAAATGGGGTATGTCCCCCACCTTATTGAGATAAAAGGGGGATCTTTCATTCTTGTTGAGAGAAAAGGGGGATCTCTCCCACCTTATTCTATGGGCCAACTCTTTCAAATTGGGTTAGTTTTGTTTGACCCCCATGCTTGGGATTCACTTTAGGATCTGATCCAAGCCTCAAGGATCCATACCCCTCACTTTCTCATGGTTGTTGTGCCTCTCGAGCCTATATATTTAGGGATTTCTAAGGTAAAAGAGGAAGGATTGGAGCATATGAAACCTCTGATATCAAGGAAGATTTCATATATCAAACCTTTTATCTTGGTAGATTTGTGCAAGGGATGGATTAAGAGATATTGGAGAAGTGTTGCATCATCATCCATGGTTTGTAATTATTCTCTTTGGGTTCTCATTTGAATATAATTGTCCTATTTCCTTCGATCTTGTGTATTCTTGCATGTGCTTGTCTATTGTCGCTTCAATCGTCGTAGACAAATTTGTTTGATCTAATCAACTAGAGTAGGAGGTAGTGGTTTCTCTTTGACTCCTATTGTAGGTATCAAGTTGCACTAGGGAGTTTGGATATCAAGCTCCAATTAGAAGCAACGAGGATGAGCTTCGAAACAAGGTGCATCACACCCTTTCTCCCTCTCTCTTTCTGATTGGTTAAGCTAAATTCAAAGGGATGTTAGTGTCCACTTGTAGTGTTTCTATCTTGGTATAGGGGTTTGTAAGCCAAGGGAATTTTCACCTGTCTGCAGGGGAAATGTTCCGTAACACATGTGTCCAGACTTTCACACCCTTAATAAAATCACCATCAAAGACAAATTTCTCGTTCCTTCCATTGATGATCTCTTCGATGAATTAAGTGGTGCTTAGTATTTTACTAAACTTGATCTCCATTCTAGCTACGACCATACACGTATGTAAGAAGAAGACATTCCTAAGACTTATCTTTGCACTCATGAGGATCATTATGAATTCTTGGTCATCCCCTTTGGCCCATGTAATGCTCCCTCCACTTTCCAAAGTCTCATGAACCATGTTTTCCATCCTTCTCTCCATCATTTTATCCTAGTTTTCTTTGATGATATTCTCATCTATAGTAAAACCTAGACATACAATCTTACCCATGTGGATCAAGTTCTCAGTCTACTCTCTTAGCACCAAATTTTTCTTAAGAAATATAAATGTTCCTTTGGAGCTTCATAAATGGAGTACTTGGGTCATATTGTCAGCAATGATGGTGTAAGGGTGGATCCTAAGAAAATTGAAGCTATGCACGATTGGTCGTGCCCAAAAACTCTCAATATATTGCATGGTTTTCTGGGTTTAATAGGATATTATCACAAGTTTGTTAAGAATTATGGAAACATTGCAGCGTCTCTTACTTCTCTCCTAAAAAGGAATTTTTTCATGTGGACTCCAACAACTGATCAATCATATCAAGCGTTGAAAGAATCCATGTGAACAACTCCTGTCTTGGCCCTTCCTGACTTCACAAGACTTTTTCCTCGAATGTCATGCCTCTGGGAAAGGAATTGGAGCAGTACTCATGCAAGAGGGTAGGCCCTTGGCCTTCACTAGAAAACAACTCTTGGAGCGACATCTTGGCCAATCGATATATGAAAAGGAAATGTTGGCTATTCTACATGCTCTGGATCTCTGGCATCCTTACCTATTTGGGAAAAGCTTCCAAATTAAAACAGACCATCAGAGCCTCAAGTATTTCCTAGAATAAAGGATTTCATCCTAGTAGCAACAAAAATGGGTGACTAAGCTATTTGGATATGATTGTGAGATAATTTATAAGAAGGTAAAATAAAATGTAGTGGTTGATTCTCTATCCAGAAAGTATGAAGAAGAAGGATCCAGTTTTTACCTCTCCTTCATTATACCAGATTAGCTCCAATATGTTCACTAGGAATGGATGCAAGACCCCAAAACTTCTAGACTGATCCAACAATTGCAAGACAACTCTCTAGTTTCTCGAGCGTACTCTTGCCACAATGAAGAGATTCACTACAAATGTCTTATGTATTTAAGCCACTAGTTGCAACTTAAATCCATGGTGCTTTCTGAGCTTCATGCTTCACCCACAATAGGCATTTTGGGTTTACCAAAACCTATGAACGAGTTAAACATTCTTTTTTCTGGGATGGTATGAAACAAGATGTTTGCACCTTTGTGGATGAATGTGATGTCTTTCAATGCAACAAGGGGGAAACTGTCAAAGATCTAGGCACACTACAACCACTTTTGATTCCACTAGCTATTTGGAGGTACATTTTGATGGATTTCATTGTGGGCTTAGATAAATTTGGCAATAAGTCAATCATCATGGTGGTAGTAGTTGATATCCTTTCTAAATATGCTCATTTATGTTCTCTTCAACACCCATTCCCAACATCCAAAAAGGATCATATTTTCATGGATCATATTTTCAAGCTTCATGGCATGCCTCATTCTATTGTATCTAACAAAGATTTCACTTTTATCGAAATTTTTTTTTGAGAACTATTCAGGCTCTAGAGAATGCAATTACACCTCAGTAATTCTTATCTCCCATAGACTGATGGCCAAATTGAAGTTGTAAACAAGTGTTTGGAAACATATTTGAGGTGTTTTGCATTTGATAGAGAACATCATTAGGATCAATGGTTACCCCTACATGAATGGTGGTATAGCACATCTTACCATACTGCTACCCACATGACTCCTTTTGTAGCACTATACAGAAAAAATCCCCTGTCAATGTTTCCCTACATACTAGGGATCTCGAAGGTTTATGAGGTTGAAAAAAATATTACAGTTCGTGCTACCATTCTTTGTGCTCTCAAAGAAAATTTGGTGATGGCTTAGAATCGTATGAAATAACAAGTAGATCAAGGACGTTCAGAATGCCAATTTTCTACAGGAGACTAGTTGTTTCTTCGTCTACATCCTTACAAGAAGACTTCACTCAAATTTGAACATTGTCAAAATCTTGCTCCCAAATTTATGGTCCTTATACAATTCTCAAGCGCATGGGACCAATGGCCTATTAGTTAGCTCTCCCCAATCATTCTAAGATCCATCCTATTTTTCATGTCTCTTGCTTAAAGAAGGTGATTGGAACTAAGTTCCAAACTCAAACGAATCTTCCAGAGTTGGATGTTGAAGGTTCCATATGGTTGTAGCCACAAGCAATCTTGTACCTGCATGAATGTTGTCTTCGTCAGTGCACCATCAAAGACATGTTAGTGTAGTGGAAAGATACAACTCCAAAAGATGTCACCTAGGAGCCAACCACTATTCTATAGAACTTTCCTCATCTCAAGCCTTGAGGAAATGAATGGTCTTCAAGGGGGAGGGAATGTTAGGGACCTAACCCCCTAACTTGTCATTTAGGTAGAATAATATATTTCCATGTAATAAAGGTCGATACTAGTTAATAAGTCATATTTAATCAATATGAACAAGTCAATGTAACAAGACCTAATAGAAGCTTCCACTTCTAGAAAGATCTTCCTCTAGAATGTTCTTTAGAAGAAAGAATTAGTATAAATAAGAGTAGAAGGTATGAGAGGGTATTGTATTGAGAATTATTGTAATATAGGTCTACTCTGCTATAGGTTTCCCCCTCTAAGAGGAAAGTTAACATTGTTTACTATCAATAAAGGTATTATTCTAGTGTTATAGATCCATCTATTTTGTTGTTCCGTTGTTATTCTCTATAGTATTTCTATTTTCTATTGTTGAATCCACTATTATTTACTGCAATACTTTTTCTTATTTATATTATAATAGATCTGGTACCTAATGTTAATGTTTATGCTATCATTATAGTTCTTTGCATTTCATAAAGATAAGAGCATAATAAGAACAAGATCAC
>JASDQU010305024.1:0-13673 GCA_032191745.1 Picea mariana
CACGTGAAAACATCGGTGTGTTGATCTTTGATCTGGTTATGTGAGTGGTTACTGAAGGTGTTCGTCCTCTGTTGGAATACCTGTGTTGTCGAACAGTACCTACTCAACATTTCCTGGATTTTCATGATTTTGTTCATCAACTTCATATCGTGCATGAAGATGTTTAGATTACGCTTTTCAGGTATTCATTAGAAGGGATTTCTCGTGATTGGTGTCGATCTCTTCCCATTGCAAGCATCGACTCTTTGACAGGTTTTCATGCAACTTTCAATTCGTTTTTTAAAGAGTATTTTTCAGCTGAGTATCTTTATGAAAATTGTTGTGATGAGTTTTCTTTGCTTCATAAATATTTTGCTAGTCACAAAAAATAGATTTTTGGTGAAGCGTTTATTTTGGAAGACAACATTTTTCATGAAGATCAAGAGGTGTTGAATGATATTCATTATGATAGAAATAACATAGAAGCATCTGGCATCATATCAGATGTATATGTTGTTTTAAATGTTCATGAAGATCAACATGTCTCTTTTGAATATTTTGATGTCAAAGAGCAAGTGTATACATCAATATATATTTTTCCTAAATATGAAGCTGAGATAAATGATAAGCTAGTTAAAGAAACTACAAAAGATTCCTCTCTGTTTTTTCCTAGCTTTTTAGGATTGGAGGCATATTTTGTTTGCTTCTCTTATGAAGAAAATGCAGAGGACATTCTTGTTCTTGAAACAAATGTTTTTGGAAGTCCTGCTTATGATGAAGAAGTTATTTCAAATACTGAGCAAGAGCAGCCAATTTTTGATAAATATCCCAACAAAGATGATGAAGAGAAGAGTTTTTTCATGGCTTCTTTGGAACCTCGTAGCATGGTTCCTATATATGATAATTATGAATCTGGTCCTTGGGAGGCCATGGAAGAGAAAAGGAAGAGCTAAATGTGCAACTTATCTCATCTCCAGCACTTATAAATGAGCATATGTCACCTGGGATTAGCAAGACTGCATCGATTCTTTATCCTCTTGTACATGCTGAGAACATCAAACAACATGTGAGCAAGAATGAAATAAAGGAGGTAACTTTTTACCAGTTTAGCATGCCTTATTATAAATTTTATAACCATGTGGGGTTATATATGGAGTTGAACTTTCCCAAAGCATTGGATCTCGCAAAATTAATCATTTTATCATCATTTGGAGGTATTGTCAGTGTTACAAAACATGTTTTCATTCTGTTGTCATACTTCCCTTACCTTGTATGGATCATTTGCAATGAAAAGAGGAATTATGTTACCAAACAATTTGGGTGGCTATGGTGGAAGTTTGTCTTCACCTGAGAATTTTAAAGGTCAGTTAGAGTAGGCTCTTGTATATATATATGCACGTGTGCAAGCTTTTCAGTTTTCAATTTTCTTTTAGTATTTCAATAAGTGACCCCATAGCCCTAGGATAAGACACTGAAGATGCTTGTTCTTGGAAGCTCGCAGGGAGAATTTCATCCCCTGTGGAGCCAAATGTTATCACATAAAGTTGTCATGGGCCATATGTAGTTATTGCTAAAAACTAGGTCTACACCTCTGCCAAGTCTCTCTCTTTTCTACTTTCCTTCCTATAAGTTTTTCCTTTTCTGGTTGATAAAGTCACGCCGATCAAGTATGTTGGATTGGTAGGGAAAAACTATGAGAAAAATGCAACATTTAGAGCAGTCCATTTTGGGTTTGAAATACAAGAAAACAAGTTTGTTCAATTTTCAGCTATCAAATCGCGCAAGGATTAAGTTGCAACTATAGGATCTCATTGGAGAGAGATCGACAGTGGGGAGGCATTGTGGGGATTGGGAATAAAATTAAATTTTCTACAAGTTGTGATCCCACAATCACTCAGGATCATTGATCTTTTTATATTAATAGATCAACAATGCATATTGATCTTGCTACGAATGAACATCTTCTTATTGCGGGGATCAGGAAGGAAATTAAAGTATGTGCAAGTTGTCAACCTGCAATCGCTCAAGATCGTTGATATTCAAGTAATGGACACATGTCAGGCGATATCGTACTATGGGAGGAAGCAAGAAGAATCTGAGTGAGTAAAGGACTCCCAAAGGCCCGAAGCCCAAACTTTAGAATTAATTGTGGACCGTTGATCTCAAATCAACAAGAACCATGGATCTTTGCAGCAGTATCACCGGAAGGCCCAAAGTCCCAAAGTAAATCTGAGCCATTGAAGGATGAGGACGCACATCGACAGATCTAACACTTCGAAAATATGACACTTTGGAGGTTTGTGCGAGCAATAATAAGAAAAATCTTGAAGCCCGAACTCCCGAAATGAATCTCAGACGTCCAAAGAAGGAGGACACGTGGAGGCATATCTCTCACTTCAGAAATACGACACTCCAGAGGATTGTAATAGCTATGCATTGAAGAGGCCTGAAGATCGAACTCCCGAAGTGAATCTCAGTCGTCCAAAACAAGAGGCCACATGCAAACATATCCAACACTTCATAAATACGACACTTTGAAGGATTGCGCAAGCAAGAAGAAGAAAACTCCCGAAGTAATTGTGGACCATTGATCTCAAATCCAATAGCAATGCATGGCAACAAAAGCAAGGCATTCCCAGATTGCGTATCATGACAAGATCGACAACCACACTTCATTGTGGTGATAGAAAGTGCTAGAGCACTAAACTATTAGAGCAGTCCTGCAATCGAAACCACGGTATAGCTAAGGAGGTACGTGACAGTTGGTGGTGGATTGCGGGGGTCGGAGCGGTGTGGATCCAAACCACTCTTGGAAACTTCCAAAGTCACGTGCTTATATACGGACCAGTATGAGAGTAGCGCATGGTGGAAAACTAGGATTAAGGTGATCCAGGTGGATATCTGTGGCCACCCACCTTTTCCAACTCGCTCAAAACAATTTTCTGGCAATTTTGGAAATTTACTATTTTAGCAGTTTTAACTTCCGGGGCCATTTTGAGGTGATCTATATTCTCAATGATATATGAGGAAGTCATTTTCAGGATCAACGATATTCAAGACGGGTGCATGGGTCAAAAGGTGTTTCAGGGATTGAAATCTTTCTTCACATTCTTGTGTCCACGTGAATTTAGCTCCCTTCTTCTTAAGGGCAGTGATTGGACAACCAATATTGGAGAATCCTTTTATAAATCTCCTATAGTATCTTGCTAAGCCCATAAAGGATCTGATATCTGAAATGTCCTTTGGGGTAGGCCATTCCATGATAGACCTGATCTTGTCAAGATCTACTGCTACTCCCTCTTCAGATATGACATGGCCCCAGTAATGTATTTGCTTCTGGAAAAAGTCACACTTGCTAAATTTGGCATAGAGATGATGTTCTCTTAGCACTTGAAGCACGAGTCTAAGATGTTTCTCATGTTCCTCTCTATTCTTGGAGTAAATTAATATGTCGTCAATAAAAACTAGTACAAATTTGTCTATGAATTTTTTGAGCACATTGTTCATCAAGCACATAAAAGTGGCAGGGGCATTGGTCAATCCAAATGGTACTACCACAAACTCATAGTGACCATATCTCGTCCTAAAGGTAGTTTTGTGGATGTCTTCACCCTTGATTCGGACTTGATGGTAGCCAGATCTCAAGTCAATCTTTGAGAAGATGGAAGCACCTCCCAATTGATCGAACATGTCATCGATCCTGGGTAAGGGGTACTTGTTCTTTATGGTTACCTTATTGAGTTGTCTATAATCTATGCAAAGTCGGAGGGTACTATCTTTCTTTTTCACAAACAGGACTGGTGCTCCCCATGGAGACACGTTGGGATGGATATAGACTTTGTCCATCATTTATTTTAGTTGTAATTTAAGCTCAACTAGCTCGGGTGTGCTCATCCTGTAGGGTGTCCTAGACACTGGCATTGCTCCTAGTGCAAGTTCTATCAAAAAGTCAATGTCCCTTCTCGGAGGTAAACTCGGTACCTCTTCCAGAAACACATCTCTATATTCTCTTAGTGTGGGGTGGTCTTTGAGGCTTGGTTTTTCATCTTCCACTGATTCCAACACCTGTATCGCATATAGTGGACATCCCTTTCTGCAATACTTTCTCATTTGAAGGGCTGATTTCGTCTCACCGAGACATGTTTTTGGATCCCTTGAAGGGTTATCCTTCTTCCTTCTTCACTTACACATTCTAAGTTTTTATGGTAACAGTCCAGTCTAGCTTTATATGTGGCTAGAAAGTCCATACCAATCAATAGGTCATACGAGCCTAAGGGTAATATGTTAAGGGTTGCTTGGGTCGGGAATTCACCCATAGTGAATTGGCAAGATGGTATGACCTTCGCTACCTTTCTTTTGGTGTCAGTGGATAACTGTACCAACCATGGCTTGGCATGTTTATATGGTTGTAATTTACACTTATTAATAGCCCTAGGGGTTATATAACTCAAATTTGAACCAGGGTCAATTAGAATAGACACTAGATGGTTAGTGATCATACCTTCCATCTCCACCATTGAATCTTGGTGGTCAGCTTGCTTATTATCCACGGCTGCATAAATTTGCGGCATACTCTTGGCCACGCCATTGATGGTGGTAGCTTCTTGAACGTTGTAAATTCTTCGACTGTTCTGTTGTTGGTGCGGGCAATCCCTCAGTAGATGTCCTTCTCCACAACCCAAACATTTCAAGGGTTCTTTCTTTGGGTTATCAATCTTTCCTGGTGTAGATCCAAAAGGTTTATTTCCGATCTAGGAGGGGAAATTCTGCTGGTGTACACTTCGGGTTGGGAAGCTCATCCTTGAGTCCTTTTTATAGTTTTTAAATCTTGGGGATTTAAACCCCTTTTTCTGGAATCCTGAGTTATTCTTTTGCTTCCAGCCTTCGCGAGGTTCTATCCAATGCCTAAGATGTTCATAACAATATCTTGCCTTTTGGATAGTGTCTTCTAGGGTCTTTGGCTCGTCAAACTCAATCTTGTTCTGATAGTTCTTAGGTAGTCCATTGATGAATCATTGCACCTTTGCCTTTTTTGCTTTTATATAGGGTACATACCTCAACAACTTGAGGAATCTACTGACATATTCCTCTATGGTGCATTGCCCCAGCTTGAGTTCATAGAATTCTTTAGTCTTTTCGTCAAAATACTTTTCCGACATATACTTCTTCCTGAAGTATTTCTCAAACTGTTCCCAAGATAGGTATTCTTCGTGAATTCCTTTTACATTCTTAAGGTCTTCCCACCAAATGGAAGCCTTCCCATTCAAGCTGAAAGTGGCTACTTGGGCCTTCAAATTTTCTGAGAAGTCATGGACTCTAAAATACTTCTTTAGTCCAAGTAGCTAGGCCTCTGCTTCCTCTCCCTTCTTTATTTCACTGTCGAAAGAGGGTGGTTTGGCCTTCTTGAATTATTCGAGATTATGATTTTTGGAATGATTTCGCTTCTTCCATTTTCTTCGAGAATAAGAGCCAGTTCTGCTACTAGAAGATCCCTCTGAGTCGCCAGTTTCCTCTCCAGAGGAATTGTCCGACGCTTGTCCCTTATCTCTGGGGTGGAACTTTCTCGAGGTGCTCTTCCTAGTGTGGCCACTTAAAAGACCATGTTTCTGTATCTCAGGTGGACTTCAACTTTTCTTTGTCTGTCATCGGTCCGCGTGACTGGTGTTACGTCCATGCTGTAATTGTCTTTGTATGTCGGATAAATTCTGCAGCAAGACTGCATTAATTTCTGTTTTCTTCTCTTGCTCTTTTATCAGCCTCTCGTTGTCGGCCTTGCAGCTCTGTAGTTCGACCATGAGGCTCCTCACAGTCTCATCTAGATCTGGAGGGGTCTTTACCGCCCTCCTTTTGTCAAACTCTTCGTCTCTATTGTGGGAGCCATCCCCCACTTCATGGTGCGTCACCATTCTATGCATTTAGAGTTTCCCACGGTTGATCATCTGCTTATTGTACAGGAAAAACACTTGTTGTTAGTCAACATTATATTCATTCACAATCAATGCATAATTCATATTTTTCAAATGCATACACACGATAGGAATTTTCATTCTTAATTTCAACTTTTGATAAAGGGGGCTAGGATAGAGAGTTACTCCTTTTAAGAGTACTTCAAATGGAGTTTCTGTGCAACTCGTCCATGAGCCCAAGAAGGCCAAGTGTTGTAACCATGCTCTGATACCAATTTATCACATACCAACTACGACAACCTAGATTTTTCATCTTTTCTTCGAGGAACAGAATCCCCAAATTTCTATGGGGCCTAGCGCAGACCATCCCTTCTCTTATCCTCCTCCATGTGATCATTGGCTATGACCATAGGTCTTACCAAAAAGGCACTTCCAACTTTCACGTTTCAGGATTTCTATGTGCGAGCTCTCCCCATCTCCCTGTCCCTTGAAATGACGAAACCCGAAATGGTGTTAACGAGCTCCTTGGCTCCCCTTTTTCCTACTCCATGTGATCACCTCATTGAACACATACTAACACCAGATGGCGCTACCGGAACTCGACTTTCGAGATTCCTGTTGCAAGAAACCCTTGTTCTTTCAATCCCTGAAACCCGAAAACCTGGTATCATCTAGATCTACGGTCCAGATTGTCCACTTGATCAACAACTTGGATTAAATCCCGACATTCTACCTTTTGGGATTTTGTCGGGGTCTTCACTCCTATTTCCTCGATCTGTAGAACCCCGACGACTTTGGATCTTCGCTACGTGTCCTCTACAAATGGACAGTCCAAATTCTTTTGGGACTCCTCCTTCCTACCACATGACCCTGTCCTATGTCCTAGGGCTCATCCATAGAGTGCATCAGGGTTTCGTATACTGGGATTTCACGACTTGCGAAGACGAGGGGTCTTTCCCTCTGGTTTCCCGGGTGTCGAAACGTTGAAATATATTCATGCTAAACCGATTCGGGGTTTCGTATACCGGGACTTCGCGACTTGCGAAAACGAGGGGTCTTGCCATTTGGTTTCCCGGGTGCCGAAATGTCGAAACCTATTCACGCTAAACCGATTCGGGGTTTCGTATACTGGGACTTCATGACTTGCGAAAATGAGGGGTCTTTCCCTTTGGTTTCCCATGTGTCGAAACGTCAAAACCTATTCACGCTAAACCGATTCAGGGTTTCGTATACCGGGACTTCGCAACTTGCGAAAACGAGGGGTCTTGCCTTTTGGTTTCCCGGGTGCCTAAATGCCGAAACCTATTCACGCTAAACCAATTCGGGGTTTTGTATACTAGGACTTCGTGACTTGCGAAAACGAGGGGTCTTGCCCTTTGGTTTCCCAGGTGTTGAAACGTTGAAACCTATACATGCTAAACCGATGGTCCAGATCACTCATGGATCAACGTCCACGATCACGTCGCGATTTCGCGAAATGCTACCCAACCGCCATGTGTCCTATTCCGATGGACGATTTCGAATACTTTGGGACTTTCAAGACTTTGTCGAGTCCACTCTCTTTCCTATGCAAGGGTTAAGATCGATGGTCAATAGAGCTCCAACAAATCCTTGGATCTACAGTCCTAGATCCCATCACTACTTGCGAAGGCTGAAGAGGTCGAGGTATTAACACCTGTGCTCCTCCTCTAGATCCATCGGTCTTGACAAATTTGGGGTATTTCCGAAAGGATTCCGACCGTTCATCTACCAAATGTGGGGGTATTCTCTTTCGATAAATGGGACTTGCTATCCTTTCTGACCTTGATTCACAAGATTCAACCTCTCAGGGTTTCAAACTCCCACGACTTCGAAACCTGAGAGCACTACTCTTTCTTGTACAAGGTTTCTAGACTCGGATCACTTGATCCTTCAGAGGGTTATTGGGTAATTATCCCTAGGCTTGGTGACCTGACTCAAAAGCCTTCCTAATTTGCTGAGCTATGAACTCTGTGACAGGGGTAAGGTAAACTCGTGGGTTTACTATAACGATAGTCTTTTCAAAGAACTCACTCCGGCTCTAGAATGCGAGGAAACTTCCCTGAAAAAGGTGTCTTCGGGAAATTAAACCAGGACAGAGCGCGAGTCAGGTAGATGGGAAAATTCTCAAGGGAAGGAACTCGTATTCTGAACTTATTCATTCTATACATAAACCGATTATGGTCATATAAGTATAAACATGCATCCATTATTCCCAAACCAAACACAAGGCAATCACTTCTATACAGAAACCATTTATGAGCATATAAACATGAGCATGCATCCAGGATATTCAATTCAAAATACAAGACATAAGCACTTATCATAAACACTAGGTGTGATGCGACTGTTGAGAGGGGTGCTTGTTTCCACCCAACCGTAGGCTCAGTGACTCCAAACAGATTTACCACTAGCCACCCTCGAGCTAGACCATGATGCTTGAGATTCAGTCTCCTACTTCTAGCTCAACGAAAGTCAAGGACAAAGGTTACTCTCCTTCTCCTCTGTTCAGAACTCCCTGTATTTCCAGAGTTCCTCCTGGTTCTCTTCCGCGATCCCTATCGCGCACGCTCTCTCTTCTCGCTCCCCACACTTCCTTTCTTGCCTTTTCTGCAAGATTGCGTGTGGCGCAAATTTCCCCACCCGTGGTCAGGTCTGAGAGATTTTATGGATGGACGGTTCGCCCCCCATCCCCTCATTAACTCTTGTGGAGCCTCCCCACCTACCATCCTGGCGGGTAATTCATTCCAGGGTCAAAGAGTTGCTTTGGTATTTGAGCAAGTAAAAACCAATATGGTATTGGTTCGGTAGAAGTTAACGCAACCATTCTAGGTCCCTTCCACCACCTCTCATTAGCCATCATGGTATCTTTTAACACATCCCCTCCCAGCAGTCATGCAACTCGTATTCATAACATAATTTACATTCATCGACCTTTTATACAATGGTTTGTCAAATTAAACATTCACATCTTTGGGTTTGTCATAGTTCTTGGCCAATATAGTTATTTTTACAAGTTGGGGGAAACAGGGTGTTACAATCGCTCCAATAGCCCACCCTAGTAATAAAGCAACCCATAATTCTTCAAACGGATGAGGAGATAACAACCCTCCTCGCCCTAAAATTGATAGTTCTCACAAGCTTCCTATGGAGAAGAAGAGAAAACAAATTGTAGGGCAGGGGGAAGAGCCCGAAATTGAGAGTGAGAAGATGGAACTTGAGACTGATCTGGATAGCATATTTCGCAACCTTGATCAGCCCAGAGACAGGATCCAACATAGTCGCTTAATGGACATAGCTGATACCGAAATTTTTGACGAAGATGAATCCTTCGTATTCCAGAGTGTTGTTTTTTACAACGAGTCTAAAATTTAATTATTGAAAAGAAAGATGTAAAAAATAAGAAAGGGAAATCTTGTTCAGAGATTAACCTTGTGAACATGCAACCGTCCCAAATATCTCAACTTCATAGAGCAACCATAGATTCTCTTGATGATTCCATTGGAGGCATTGAGGCCGAGAATGCTAGACTAAAGGACCAAGTCAAGGAATTGGAGGAAGCTTTGATTCCCATACCATTGCTTGTCAGTCCTTTAGCAATAGCCATGCCTTAAACCTCTGAAACGAAGTTAAAAGGATCCTCCAGCCTCCTCGCATCATGTAGAGAATATGTTGAGAATAATATCAAGAAAAGAATGGAACTGATTACTAAGGCCTAGGAAACATTACAAAGTATGGCTTCCCTTGGAACGAGGGCACATGCTTTGCTCGAACATTTGCATGCAAATTTAAAAAATGAAGAACGTTTCTATTTAGACATGGTCATCCCTTTTGGCACTCATGTCAACAACATGACATAAACGAGAAGAAGACAAGAAGATCTCCCTTCCCAAAACCGGATTGCTCAATTAAATGCATGCTGGAAAGAGAAAGTGAAGAACCTGCATCTCATTGTCCAATCATGTGAACAAGCCATATCAAAGAAAGAAAAATTATTCACAAAGTTGACTGAAATAGACTTAGTCGGAAGGACCAACGAGGTCCAAGACCCCAACTTAATCATCAACTCCTTGCCCTTAACTAAGCAAGCCTTCGATAAACAAGTTGATATTTTTAAGGAGTTGTCTTTAGAAAAGTTTTACAACATCCTTGAATATGGTGAAGATGACGTGGACACCTGGCTAGTCGACTATTCGGTACAAAATGAAGAAATTGATCAGGCTCTGCATAATCTTTCTATCGATTTAAAGGAATTAGAAAATGAACTTTTTAACATAAAAATCCAGAATGAGATCAACGTGTCCCTCTTGAGAAGCTACATTGAAGAATGGGTCCAGAGGGCAATGGAGTAGGTCGCCGACGAAAGACAACATGCAATTGGCACAATTCCAGTAGTCATCGACGCCAGCAATAAAAAGGCATCAACAAACAAATAGCAAAAGGGGTGATATGTACCATCACTGTAAGTTTATACTGATCACATCCTGCTTTGTTTATCAATCCAGTTATTTCACCTTTTTAAATAGAAATGTCTATCCAAATACTGATACCTTCCAATTTCTTCTTTTAAGGTATTCCTCTCTATTGTCACCCACTTCTTCTTTCCACAGTCCTATTTCTTGTACATATTTCTCTTATGGTTCGCGAGAGCCCTAATCCCAGTCTATATGACAAAGGCATTTAAATTTCCAGGAATATGTAACAAACAATATTATTTTTTGATATATTTCAGATAAAATTATTTTTATCTCCTTTTATATTTATGTGCTCATAAATTTTTATCTTCAACTACGTTGAATGTCAAGAAATTGAGTTTATTTAATTTGAATGTAACTTTATATGTGTCTTCAATATTTTTTATTATGCATATCTTTTTCTCCTGCTATGCATATAACTTTATTTGTCGTGGCACATATAGAGACACACAAGCCAAATGGTCTATGAAAATTGTACTTAACTCTAACCAGTTGAAAGCATATCGAAATCATTGTCAATGAATTTCATAAATACATTGAAGAGATAAAACATGCAAGGTAGGAATGAAAATTTCGAACATAGCAAGTCAGACTATTGGAAAGAACAAAAATTTTAAACATAGCAAGATGGATTATACAGTTTCAAAAACTAAATGAGACTCTAGAGGCCACCTACCATTTCCTGCATGGATACCACCTGTGCTTTATGTTGCTTGCCACATCTCCGCTGCAGTTTCCATCTGTCTCTGCTACTTTTCCCCCATCCCTGTGCATTTATTCCCAATTCAACCCAGCAAGAACTACATTTATTCCCAATTCAACCTAGCAAGGACTACGCTGCCATGCAAAACTTGTTCAATTAGATGACACACTCTTACTTTGAAAATTATTATTTTACTAATAAACTATCTGCATAGGATTAGTTGGTTGTTGCACAATCACCAAGGTATAAATATCCATACTCAACTCTTTGCACCATATACGGATCAACAACATATTGATGAAGCTAATGTTTTGATGCTGCTACATTTTGGCTGATTATTTCTTAGTATTAATAAAATATTACTTAAACTAAAAACATCTTATTAACATTCACTTTAGATTAACTAAAATTGTAACATGTGTTAAAAGCCCTCATTTAGGGAGTTTCCCCTACCGTATAGATTCATACTATCACTCGACTCATTCTGCAGTGAATCACTGATTCTTATGGGGCGTGCTTCTCAATGCAAGCCAAACCCAAACAAGCCAATTGGGTGGTCTGATCCCTGACATAGAAATGACTGTATAAGAGGAAATCATTTTATTTTCGAAGATTTATCTTTCTTGGGGGGAATACATTGCAATTTACGGCAATTCCAAGACAAGTTGTCCATACCTTTTGACCAGGCAAGATTCTCCCTTACCCTCTAACCAGAAAGTAAATTTATTCATCCAAGAGAAGCATTCATTACCTTTGGGCAGAATATTGTAATGATAAGTAAATTTGCAGGTCTGAACATGAGCGGGCATGATAGTGAAGAGTAGGATGGGTAAAAGAAAGAGAACGAGGATCGACATATTAAAGGAGATAATCCTCAATTCAAGATACATGTCAGTGATGGATGTCTCCCTCATGTGATATGGGTATTTCAAGTTAAAAAAGCCATATTCAGAAGACTAGAAAAAAAATGCAGTTTGAGTGTTCAGTTTGATTAAACAATCTCAGATTGCAGAGATGTAAGATGTCATTAATGTCATTACTGCATTCTAGGGATATTGCAATATGTATTGGCTTCAATTGCCGTTCTTGGGACGAGAGGAGTGGGGAAGAATTCCATGGTTGAAACTCTAAGAGAATGTTTCCACCATTTCAATTGAATGGAAGTTTTAAATTTGGTTGGCTTGTTCATACAAACAAAGAAAATCCATTGGTTGATACCCACGTTGTTAAACTTTAGTAAATAGTGATAGAGTTAGCATTGAGGGCGTGGCTTCATGATAAGATCAATTTGGTGTTTCGATGAACAATGCATTTCATATTTTTGACCAACCACACTGCTCAAGAAGCAACAGAGAAGATCTTTAATGACCCCACTGAAGTCAAGTGTCATTTTGATRCAAAGAAATCCAAATGCCAGGTCTGCGCCAACACGATTAGAGTGGCTAAYYTGGATTRTGATTGGGATGAATTTATGCARCTATGCAATTCTTTKCTTGCTTAAAGAAGCCATTTATTTTATTGGTGGCCATAACTCTACCGGTGCTTYYGGCTGCCTAGAAAGGATTCTTAGTTTGAGAMARCTCTRTGCRTTGAGRAGTTTTAAAAAACTATAAGGTTTCAGGGAGAATCTCAATGTTGAAGTATTTGGGAATGAAAAATGCTCCCTGTTGAAATAACCTCTGGAACAGAAAGCTGAAATGTTAGTTACAACTCTATTGTAACCAGGCAAGGAGGCTCAATGAACTTTGTTAGTCTGGCATCTATTTTCTAGTTTGTCATGGATGTACATTATATATTGGGCATATTATTTACCTTTTATGTAGAGCGTTTTTCTTCTTTCATATCATTTGCCTATTATGTAGATAGATTTATTGCCCATATCTGTTAATGTTAATCTTCTATATAAGTGATCATTGAATTAAAACCTCACTTTTTACAAATTTTATCTGTTCTTTAAGTTTCTGCCAAATCTTATCTGGTATATGAGCAAGTCTACAATAGCCGGAGTTTTGTAAGACAAGTGAATCTCTTCCATTCCCCAATTATTTAACCATTTCATTCCCCCTTGGAACTATACTTTCTCATTGGTGGCAATTTCATTTAGTATATTTTGAACTTTGGGCATGGTTTAAATTCAAAGATCACAAAATTTAACTCAGACTCAAACTTGTACATTGCAATCCTTCGTACTTTATTCTCAACACACATTTTACAGTCATGGGATAGTCATTTTGCAGTCAGACTAAATAACAATAATCCTTCCTAGATTCCACTGATCACCAATAACCAAATTGTTCAACAACTTTAAATATCTTTCTTATTCTGTATGTTGTATCTTCCTTCTTAGAGTCAATAGGAAGACCACATGTCAAGTAATTAGAGCCAAGCCTAATAAAAGGAAAGGAAAGCTCGCAATATTTACCTGGGAGTTTTTGGTAGAGAAGGCTTCTAGCCTACAATGAAGGTTGGGAAGCAAGAAGGTGCAAGTGACTAGAGAGGAGCAATAATGATATGGTGAAAGCTATTGAAGATGTTAAAAACAATGGGTTCAAAATACATGCACATATTGATCAAATGTTTTAACACGCAGAT
>JASDQU010305027.1:0-13664 GCA_032191745.1 Picea mariana
GTCATGTTGTTCCTTTCTAACCAAATCTTCCAGCAAATGAATTTAGGAATCCACATCCACACTGTTTTGAGAAGATGTTTTTTGTTCAGGTCAAAAGGAGATAACGAATGCCAGTTGCTTAAAAATTCTGAAGCCAAGGAGGGAAGAATTGGAGAGTCCACGCCCAAAAGGGAGCTCCAAACTTCTTTTGAAAACCCACACTCGAAGAGGAGATGCTCAGGGGTTTCTTCTTTATCTCTGCAAAGTGGACAGTGGGAGGGGCCCTCCCATCCCCTCTTCTTAAGATTACTAAAAGTTAAAATGCTATTGTGAGTCAAAGCCCAAGCGAAATGGTCAACTTTGGGAATTGAAGGGAAGTTCCAAATTGCTTTCCACGGACTTGGATTTGGGGGAACCCAAGGGGTGTTTAGGGCTGCCGTATAACCTGCTGAAGCTGAATAGTTCCCGGTGGGGGAACCCCATCCTCGTTTGTCTTTGTACCTGGCACCTATCGGAGCCTTCCCATGGAGATACTCTAGAAGGGTCATGGCTTCTTCGTGGAGCTCCTCCGGGTAGCGCCCCAAATTCCAGCCTTGCCATGTGAGACGTAGGTCACTTTTCCAGAGGGAGATGTCCCAAAGAGTCTTACAATTGTTGGCTAAGAGCCACTCCCCAATATGCATAATTTCTTGGACTCCTGAGAGGGGTTGATCGCCCAAAATGGAATCCTCCATGATACGAATTTTTGCTCCGTTTCCCGGGATCCAAGTGAGATTTGGCTGGAAGAGGAAAGGGCTCTAAGCCAAAGGTAGAAGATTGGGGAACCCTTCGTTTGCTCATTTGTTCATTGTTTATTTACTCTGCAATTATTGGATGATAATGCTACATTGATATAACACTTTCATTATATGTTTAAAAAGGATTAAATTTATGTATTACTGATTCAACCCCCTTCTTAGTAATCCAACATTATATTTCAATTAGTCTACTCAGAAAATGCAACTTTTCCTCTTTGTTTCTGAGTTGCCAAGAACACATGAGATGCAGAGAAAAGAGCACATGTAAACTAAGAAATAATTCCCTCTATGTTTTTGATTTACTAATATCACCCAAAATGTGGGGCAAAGAGTATACATATATCGAAAAGGAAGAAAAACGATAATATAAATAGAAAAAAAATTGAAACAATAAATTAAAACAACATAAAAGAGGTTTTAATTTTTAAAACTTAAAAATAAAACGGTTTACTTTCGAATATGAGATAAATCATTGTATCTTGGGTAAATGAAAACATTTTCGTTTGAAATGAAAAGGGTTCCCTACTGGAAATGGTACTCCAAGTGTACTTGAATGGTTTACTCAACCCATAAATGCTAAAAAACAATAGAATATAGAAGTCTTTTATTGCATGCAAGGACATAGGTTTAGTATCTTGATCAACAATGGGAGTAGATATTCATAAAATCTCTGGTACTATGTTATAAATGTAACACCCCCCTCTCTAAATCTTGATTATATGTAATTAATCATGATTTATGATTATGACATGTAAATATTGTAAATGTTTTATTGTTTAATTGTAAATGCCAAAAAAATATTGTGGGGTGAAGCCTTAAAGTACTGGCCATGATATCACTAGAGGAATGAGAGGAGGCCCTATTAATCTAAAGGACCTCAAGACCTATTCATATTATTTCCCTTAGCCTCGATTTCAAGGAAAATCATTTAATGAGGGAGGATTGGTAGTTGAACAACAAACCACCCCATTGAATGGAAGCATGGAGGGATGCCATAAGGGACAAGTAGTTGTCATCTAGAGGAAAATAGGAAAGATCACCATGGGTTCCCTTGATTGACCCATGAGTTTCCTTATGACAAAGGAAATAGAAGGATAGGTCTAGAACCTTCACATGTTGTGCATGCAACAAAAGCACACGATTTCAAAGAGAAGAGATGAGATTCTAAGAGAGTGTAGCAGGACTCATGGGAGAGTTTAGAACCTGACCTAAGCAGAGAAGGTTGTGAGCTTGATATTGGGAAAGCATCTAAAAACCATCGTTGAGGCCTAAGATAGGTGGGTGTGGGAATCTCTACCAATAATAGTGTGAGGGAGAGTGCCCCTGAAAAATTGTTGAGAACTAGAGAGAGAGGTTCCCTGGTGGTATCATGGCCTAGCATGGTGGTGGCCTGTTGTCGGAGTGTCTGAGAATGAAAATCCTATGGTAGGGTGGAAAGGTGTACACCCACAGTCAGTTGGTTGACTATAATCTGTAATAGATAAGAATATTCCACCCTGTGTAACTTAATTTAAAACAAAGGACTCATGCGTGTGATGGTATAGTAAGTGGATACCTATTTTATGGCTTGTGTATCATCCTTTGGAAATTTATTATACTGGTATGATAATGTATTTGTATGGAATTATGTGTGTAATTCATATTTGAGCAGGGGAACCCTACCTTTTACCTTGAATGATTAATGAATTGTACAAGGGTTCCCTCGTATGGATGAAATTATATATTTGTGTCTCCTGTGTATGTAGTAGAAAGTTTGTTCAGGTGTGATGTCTAGGAAAATATAGCCATATATTTTAGCCAAGAGACCCATGATAGGTCCAAGAGGAAGAAGTACTTTTATCTTCCTCCTAGAAGGGATGAAATTGTAACCATAATTGTGGTTCAATATAGGTCTATGTATAATGTGGGGGCCTTAATCTCCAATAAAACCTTTGTCCTGGTGTGGACATCGTGCAAAAGAAAAACTCTAACCCCACCTAAACAACGAAGAAATAATGCCTCAACGATTTAGGGGCAAGGTGAGTGTTCCAGAAGGTCTGGTAAACTTGGAGAAGGGGCTTGGAATAGTCCCTGGAAAGGATAAGTCAAAGATCGTACTATTAATTGAAGGAAGAACACCTAGAAATTTACTAAATCTTGATTTTGGACTGATAACCTAGAGAAATCTAATGTTTTAAGCTTAAGGAATCACAGTTGTTCATTCAACATCGTGAATAGATCCCATCCCTCCATAGGAGTAGGTTACAGTGCCAGGAGACGATGTATCCCAAGCCAATAAGGACCATTTATATATCAGAGAGTGACTCCGAGAGATAATCCAGAAAGTTGGAACTCCCTGTGGTGAGCATTGTTGAATTTAGATGGTCGAAGTACCCTTCGTTCAGGTACTACGATGGGGAGAGTTCCGAGGAATAATCTAGACCGTTGAATCCTTTACAAATATCTCATAGGGGAACGATGGTCACATTAATTTCTTGAGAGCTAGAGTGGAGGCATTCTGATGGGGAAAGCTCAAGAGGCGATCTAGGTCATTGATCGATAAGGGCACTAGAATCAATCCTAGTCGTCAATTCTTCATGGGACCTACCCTTTTCCCTTAGTGAATATTGACGAAGGGGACTGATGTTAGGGTGACGATGATCTAGCCTGGCGGTTAGCATGCCATAGGTAGGACAGGTGTCTGCACCTGATTAGACAAGCCGAGTGCATAAGTGGTGATGTGTACACCATGTCAATTCCAAGTGGAGGTCCATGCATCAAACGATGTTTATGCCACTTATCATGGTACCTTGGCTTATTGAGAGGGTGTCCATGAAATGAAATGAGTGCCACGTGTCTAACTAGTGTGGTATCTTATGTGTCCTTTAGGGTGACGTGTGGTGATAATCGATTGGCTGATGGGATGAGTGTGGCCCAATTAGGCGAGAAGGGCCTTAAAAACTCCTCTTGAACATTAGTTGTTAGATCTAAGTGTCGAAAAATATCGATCGTTCATCAAAGAAGGATGATCAGAATGAGTTGTGGCCTCGGTAGGGAAGGAAATCTATAAGGACCGTTGATCTATCAGAGAGTGACTTTGAGATATAATCCGAAAATTTGGAACCCCCTGTGGTGAGCATCGTCGAATTTAGATGGTCGAAGTACGCTTATTTCAAGTACTATTATGGGGAGAGTTCCGAGGAATAATCTGGACCATTGGATCCTTTACATAGATCTCATAGGGGAACGATGGTCGGAGTAATTTCTGGAGACCTAGAGTGGAGGAATTCTGATGGGGAAAGCTCGAGAGGCGATCTAGGTCATTGATCGACGAGGACGCTAGAATCAATCCTAGTCGTCAATTCTTCATGGGCCCTACCCTTGTCCCTTAGTGAATATTGACGAAGGGGACTAACATTAGGGTGACGAGGATCTAGCTTGGCAGTTAGCGTGCCACAGGTAGGACAGGTGTCTACACCTGATTAGACAAGTCGAGTGCATTAGTGGTGATGTGTACACCATGTCAATTCTAGGTGGAGGTCCATGCATCAAAAGATGGTTATGCCATGTGTCATGGTACCTTGGATTATTGAGAGGGTAGCCATGACATGACATGAGTGCCACATGTATCACTAGCATGGTAGCTTATGTGTCCTTTAGGGTGATGCGTGGTGATAATCGATTGGTCGATGGGACAAGTGTGGCCCAATTGGGTGAGAAGGGCCTTAAAAACTCCTCTTGAACATTAGTTGTTAGATCTAAGTGTCGAAAAATATCAATTTTTCATCAAAGAAGGATGATCAGAATGAGTGGTGGCCTCGGTAGGGAAGGAAATCTGATGGGAGTACTCTGAGGGATGACCAGGACCGTAGATCGATGAAAGGAATATTTGATCCAGTCGTTGGTTTTGAGATTTAAGCATACAAACTAAGGAGGGTTGTATGCCTAAAACTAAGGAGGGTCGTATGCCTAACGATGATGTGTTGAATTTTAATTATCCCATGTGGCATATGGAGATTGGTCCATGTGTCGTGTGGGCATTGTGCCATGTGTTAAGTAGAATTTATTTCTTAGGCACGACCTTGTAATGGTTTTTGAGTGCCATGTGTCAGTACAAGGTGGTAGGGCCACGTGTCTGGTCAGGTGGAAAACAACATGTACAGAGGTGGAAACGTGTCAATTTTCAATTCGTAGGATAGGCCTAATACAAGTCACGTTAGTTTTTTACCCAAGGACATGTGCCTTAGCCCTTACCATTAGATCTCAGATGAATATATCCCAACCATTCATTGTAGGGTGCTATTTGGAGAGATTTACATAGATATACTTCGATGAAGGAGCTCAGGGAAGAGACTTGGACCGTTGATCTACTGAAACCAAAGGAGCTTCAAGATGTAATCATGATCGTTGATCCACTAGGAATAGAGAATCTTTGAGATGTAATGTGGATCATTGATTTTCCAAAATCAGAGGGAATCCGCATATGATTTGTATCATTAAACTTTAGTTAAGGGATCAAGAGGATGATGTGGATGGTGCCACATATCGAGCATGGAAGGTGCCACGTGACATAGTGATTTGGCACATGTAGTTTAATGTATGTGATAAAAATAAGTGCATGTGTCAGGGGGTAGTGGTGCCACGTATCATGCATACATGGCATCACATGTCAAGAGGATTTGGTGCATGTAGGTGAAAACCCAAGGGAATATCTGAACCATTGATCGAAGAATAACACAAGGAAACAATAACCATGATTTGTCGCAGGTTCTACGAGGAACTCTGAAAAGAGGGATTATGAGAGGTGATCACAGCCATAGATCGGTGAATAGGAGAGATGTGATCTCATCCATCGATCCCTAAGGGCCCCACATGGTCAAGGAGAAAGGGTTAAAAAGGAATGGACATTAACCATCCTGTGGGTAAAGACTCTGACATGTTTAGGGACATTGATTGAATAATCCCAAGAGTCGTCGGATCTGTCAGAATATGAACAGTTGAAGTATTCCATTTGGAGTGGGATACAAATCCATGTAGAAAGCGCTTTGACGAGAGAGGCATGAATGAATCAGATTCATCGATCTGGAGTATGGCCAAGGGTTCAATAGGATGAGAGTCGAAGGGGTAGGTGGAAAATGATGCATCTACGCCTCTTAGGAAGGCAAGTGGCAGGAGAAACGTGGAAATGAAGTGACTTGAGGCAGACATGGTAAGGACCCCAAAACTTTAAGGGGCCATAAACTTTGATCTAGGGCTCTATTTTGAGCATGATGACAGTCGTTGGAAATCTCTTGACGAGCAGAAGACGATGTTTTCCTCGAGAAGAGGTTTAGAGATGTTTGAGAGAAAGAAAATTTTTAATACCCCATCCCTTAAAAGGGTACTTAGGGGGTTGGGTATGTTACAAAGTGGTATCAGAGTAGAGTTCAAACACCAAAATTGGATGGGATAGAGACTAGTCACAATACCTGTATAGAAAGGCCAAGAAGAGCCTGTTAGAAATATTTTCTCTGTGCTAAAATCTTGTCTACTGTCTGCACAAGTTCCTTGAGAAGAAGTATTGTAAGTTGAAATTGTATTTTGGAATTTTCTTGTTTATTAAAACAGAGGAATTATGTTTTTCCTTTGTCAATCTAATAACTACTCTTACAAGGAGTAGGAATATGTTGATATTAAAGGTAAGACCTAAATGCAAAATGGTAGAATCCTACTATAGGATTGTATGAGTCTAGAAAATGAATGAATCGATGGTTGTAATATTTCTTGGATGTATGGGTTGTTGGATCTCTGTAAATTGTGATTGTTGCCTAAATAAAAGAATAAATATTGTATGTATATATCCTCATATCTAGAGGACTAATGGAAAATTTGTAAGCTTGGTTTATTTGACTTATAATGAATGAAACTTATTTCTAATATGATCTATCTAAGAAAGTAAGGAGGAGTTCTTTTGATTGTTTCTAATCCTCATAAAAGAGAAGGGATAGCATGAAAATGTGAGCCAATTTCTGAGCGCATGATTGTACAAATGTGTACATGCATTTTAACCTAAAGGCATGCCTATATATAAGAATATAAGAGATATATAGTTGGAACCTATATGCATTGTAGGCATGGGTAAAATACTTGAAACATGGGATATGATGTAATGCATATGGTAATAAGTAAGCATGAATGTAACATGCAAATGGATATGTTATAACCTGTTATCACCATATAATTTTTTATGGAATCCAAATCTCGGATTTAGTGAGGGGTCGAACTGGTATAGAGGGGCAATAAAATGGAGGACAAAGACACATCTAGTGGAATAAAGCTAAGTCTAGCAGAGGCGTGGAGTTGACGAGACAAGATAGATCAAAGGTCTTGGAAACCACAGATCAATGGTCACCAACCACATCGGGTGGGGAACTAACACAAAGATTAATTATTTGAAGGCAAGCCGATGAAAAGACCGTGGTTTCGGCTCGAGACCATGTGGCGCCACCGGATGAAAGTAGTCTACCCCAAACCAATTTGCCTCGTCCCCGAAATCTCTGAAAGACAAGCGCCATAGAGATTTCTGCAAAATGGATAGTGAAAGTAAGTTTGGGATTAGACCATTGGCAGGTTTGACCATTTGCAGACGAATTCGATCAATTGCACGCACATCTGTTTTCAAGTCTCAATTTCCATGATTTCAAGTAATTTTGACCAGTCATCTTCCAAGGTGAATTTCTAGCAAACCAAATCATATTTTGAGAAACTGAAAGAGGTTTATACTCATCACGATCCAAAGAACAATAACCTCTCCCATATTTCTCATAGCTATTATATACTGGGAGAATCGAGGACATCTTGTAGCCTTACATTTTCGCATTTGATATTTTCTTCTGGGAAAACATATTTTTCAAATGCAGATCTCGGACAGATGGAGAACAATTTCACAAAACTGAGAGAGGTTTTTACTCAATACAATATGATATACAAAAACCTCCCCCATATTTTACACAGGTGTCACAGATCATGAGATTCAAAGAAATATTTGAACCCTATTTTTCAGTTTTCATGATTTCCTGTTCGAGACATGTTTCTGAGGCACATGTTCTAGCCAGTTGGAGATGAATTTGGAGAAACCGAGAGAGGTTTTTCTTCATAATGATCTTATCTACAAAAACCATTCTCATATTTTACACATCTATTATGGTTTTATATTTACAAGTGGCGTTTTGAAGCCTATTGTTTCGTGTAAACGGTTTCCAAATGAAACATTTCTTTATTTGTAACCGGTTTGGAAACGAAAGGACTCAATGTTTGTATAAATGTTAAGAGATACATATGTATAAGGGTTGGAAGAAGTGAAAGAGAACCTTTTTGTTTCTTCTAAACTCTATTGTAATTTTTTGGAGCTGAATTGAATACATATGCAGAAGCTTTTGAAGTCTCTATGAAAAGATTCTAATGGTGGTGATATGAGTTTCGCTTCTCTCATCGCATGTATTTCCTGTGATTCTTTATTCCATTTGCATTGTCTTCTGTTTAAATTGGATAGTTAAAAGCTCAGAATTTATCTTGTGATGCTCTCGGCTTAATCAATTTAAATTGTGTGAATTTCCTCTTAACTAATTCAGAATACATTTTAGTAATGCTCTGATGCAGTTATTTTTTTTCTGTTTCTTCTTACACCCTTCTTAAACTCAATTAACAACTCAGATTCATTGCCTCATTTAGCCTTTATCCTCTGGAGATTTCTACTAGAAAGTCATTGTTTTCATTCAATTTTAGAATTTTGACTTCATATCCCTGAGTGTCCCTCCCCTTCTTTGCCAACAATTTTATAAAAAAAACCCAAAACAATTTGAACCTAGCCACGGATTGACAAATATATATCAAGTGACACGAGAGAGACCTCTCTGATTTGAGTAGGCTAGTGCCCAACTCTAAATTAGGTTGAAACAATTACCTCGGTCGTTTTTCTATCAACCAGACAAAATTTACAGAGTGCTAACATTTTGGCGCCATTGCCGAGGACGAAATTGAAAAATTTACCCTGGGAAAGAACAACATGGTTGATTTCTAAGGTATCAGAGATGTAGACACTTAGGAAAATATTGCCTATATTCCTTCTTTGGTGACTCCACACATCAAAAAATCAGTTTGAAGGTGATTCTACTGGTAGAAGTATCCAAAAATTTAAATTTTCATTGGCGACTCCACTCTCAATGCAGAATCCAGCTTCCAAAACATCATTGGCGAGTCCACTATCCGAAGATGAGTTCAATATATGCAAGGTATGCTCCCATGAATCGCTCTCACATTCCTGGTTTTCCAAATTGCATGCCTTGTGTAGATTGGCAAAGATATCTGTCAAAGTTCAAAGATCAAGAAGGAGATGATGTTGTCTTTCATTTGATAAAATTCCACATGCACATACATAGGCTAGGGGTTAAATTTTCTGAAGACTGCTTTATGAAGATGTTAATGGAAACCTTAGAAGACAAATCATGATCCTGGTATGAAGGATTTCCATCTGCTAGTCTATTTTCCCTTGAAGACTTTTATTCAGTATTTTGTGTGAATTATAAGGAAAGTTTCCCATCTTTAGTTCTGGTTGAAAACTTCTGTGGAAAATTTGACAGTCTTATTCAATGCACGAGGATTGATATTAATGATAAAGACTTAATGTATGATGAAATAGAAGAAGCCCTTTACGAACTAGCTTCTTATCAGGAAGAGCTAGCAGAAACTAGTTTTATTGATACACAGGATCATTCCGAGCAAACATTAGCTTCTTCTTTACTTGAAAATGAAACAAATTTGCATCATAATGTTGACAGTCAAGTTATATCCCATGATATTAATGAAAATTTACAGCCTTGTCAGCCTTATTACAGTCAAAAGTGTGGGGAGATTCATTCAAATTGTTTTACAGAGCATTCATTTTCTGAAAACATGTATCATGAAGAAATTGGTGAAAATCAGGTTATTGAAATTGTATGTGCAGAAAGTCTAAGCAGTAGAACCAATAATAAAGATAGCTACTCAAAGTTATAAGGAAATACTGAAGAAGATCAGGTTGTTTTCAGTCTTTTGGAAGTTGCAAAATCCATTCATGATTTCACATCTCTTGATTTGACATATTCAGAAACTTTAAAAAGCCAGGATGACATTCTTATTCAAGAATATGAAGGAACATTTTCGTATTTTCCTCAAACACATGAGATTGTCGTTTGAAATAAATATTTCCAAGAGCACATACAGCTTGTCTCTATTGTGGATGATGTGAAAGACGATCATATTGTTGCATGTCCATTTGAGAAGGGTAAACCAGATGAAAGAGATCCTTGTCTTTGGACTGATTTAAAAGAAGGGACAGTTTTACTTGTTTTCGAAGACCCTTGTGCGAATAAGCTGAAATCATCAGAGAAGATGGAGTACCTATTGTTCGAGAATGTAGGGATAAAATGGGGTTTGTAGTTCAAGTTATCATTGGCCAAGTTCTCTTTTCTATCTGGAGGAGATGAAAGCAAGTTGCAGTCAAGAAACCATTTGCTTGACTGGCTTCATTGGAATTTTGAGATCACTTGATTCAATGTTGGTTTCAACAAGTAAGGTAGGAGCAGTTGTATATAAATAAGCTTGCACACCAAGCATTTTTGTCAGTTTCAGCTTTGTACTTCAGCATGTGTGTTTTCAGTTGTTGGAAACTATTGGTTTTCAGTTTCAACTTTCAATGCATTTAGTTTCATATAAGGATTGGTACAGGTGCATTTTTTGAGATGGGATCAGCTGAATGGATTGAGCACTTGGTATACGTTTTTATCGCCACGCAGGGAGGACGTCATTCACAGTGGAAGTTAGATATTGGCACATGCAAATTTAGAATTGTGGCATAAGAGAATTTTTGCTCTGAACAAAGCATCATTGGGTTCCTGGAATGTCTGCATTAAATCTTTGGTTCAATTTGGGCAAAAAATTTCTTCATTATTGGGAAAATAAAAATTTTGGTTTTATTAAACTGAGTTTGGCTCTTATAGTCATTTTCTCTATTCTCAGGTTTATTACAGAGCCATGGTTTATTTAACCAAAATTATTGGACTCACAGGCCAAATCTCCACTTATCCAAGCCCTACAAGTTAGATATTGGCACATGCAAAATTTAGAATTGTGGCATAAGAGAATTTTTGCTCTGAACAAAGCATCATTGGGATCCTGGAATGTCTGCATTAAATCTTTGGTTAAATTTGGGCAAAAACTTTCTTCATTATTGGAAAAATAAAAATTTTGGTTTTATTAAACTGACTTTGGCTCTTATAGTCATTTTCTCTACTCTCGCGTTTATTACATAAGAGAATTTTTGCTCTGAACAAAGCATCATTGGGATCCTGGAATGTCTGCATTAAATCTTTGGTTCAATTTGGGCAAAAACTTTCTTCATTATTGGAAAAATAAAAATTTTGGTTTTATTAAACTGACTTTGGCTCTTATAGTCATTTTCTCTACTCTCGCGTTTATTACATAGACATGGTTTATTTAACTAAAATTATTGGACTCGCAGGCCAAATCTCCACTTATCCAAGCCCTACAAGGATCGATATGAAACGAGCATTAAGTCAGCGTTTATTACAGAGACATGGTTTATTTAACTAAAATTATTGGACTCGCAGGCCAAATCTATGAAACGAGCATTAAGTCAGCGTTTATTACAGAGACATGGTTTATTTAACTAAAATTATTGGGCTCGCAGGCCAAATCTCCACTTATCCAAGCACTACAAGGATCGATATGAAACAAGCATTAAGTCACACAGAGGAAAAGCCCACAATGGGCGCTAAGGGTGCACTACACGTTTTTGAAATTTGCAACCATCGGTGCATATAAATGAAATATTGTCAATTTTGTTAACCAATGTGGGATAAATGCCCACAGAACAATAAAAAGAACGCCATAGTTCGAGTTCTTACCCAAGGTTAAATCTTCCAACGACGATGAAATTTGAGTTTTATTTCCGGACGTCGGGATTAAGTTTCGATTGCCCAAGGAGGTCGTTAGAGATTATGACGACTGGCCATTCCATATCTCTGCATTCCCAGTTATCAGAGGAAGAAGAAGCAAAGAGAAAGCATGAGTGTAACGGGCATTTCTGTTAACAACGACAACATCCTCCGCCTCTGCTTCATCTCCATGTCTCGTTTGCGAAAGGGTGAGGAAGAGTTGTACCCCAAATTGTGTTTTTTCTCCATGTTTGGCATCCCACCAACCTACGCAGTTTCCGAGACTTTTAGATTTTCTGGACAATGTGCCTCACCTCAAAAACGATGCTACACACTCTGAACATGTAAATCTGACGAAGCAAGTCCAGACAGAGCTAGCGGCTTTCCTCTCCAAACTTGGAAAACATATGAACAGGTCAAAACAATTACAGATACATGCGATGACCTGCCTCTCCCGTCTGGAAAATCGGACACATGCATTGGCTCTGTGATCTGATCTGAAAAAAGAGTAGGAGGCGTTGGAGCAATATCTAACTGAGCTAGTGGCGCAGGCCAATCTTCTTGACAATCGTTCATCGACAAATGTAGTAGCAGGCCTTGAAGCGTTGATAAGAGAATTACCTGGTGGGTTTGACAGTCCTTCACCGACAGATCAAATGTAGCGCAAGCCACAAGAAGCATGTCCATCCTCTGTATCATTAGAGGGACTAATTATAATAACTAATACCAAAGTATACTGTGTCATACCATTGGGATACCCGATTCCAGTCAGGAGAAAAGCGTTGAAGCCACCTCGAGATCTTGGCCTCTAGTATGGATAAACCACTATAGGAAAAGCGTTGAGACCCAATTGTATAATCATCATTTCCCCAGAACAAGAAGAAAGCAGGCCATGAATCGTTCCATTCCAATGAAAGTAGATGAATGGGCAAGCATCTCAAGAAATATTAATGTAGCGGCCAAGAATTCCAAAACTAAAGTTAAACTAAATTTGGAGGATCGCAGATTTTTCCCAGGATCTAATTAAGTATGCATTTTTTATTCAAGGAATAAACGCACAGATGCGGGCCCAAGTGTCAGTATAGAGCTAGTGAAAATATTTTTGACACACGAAGAGGATCTATTGTGGAGATCTTCGTGGCTCATTCAGTCCATTCCGATTTTTGACAATGGCTCTCCCCAGCTGCTCATATCTTTGGAAAAGTCATGAAGAATAATTATTCACGATTGAGACTCTTACTACAACAGAATAGCTTTAATGCAAGACAAACACTTCTCATCTAAAGAAGATATCGTGTACTGGCAGCAATCCAATTGAGTAAGCAGATTTTGTTTTCGTTTTGTCCATTGTCATTTTGTGGGGGAAAGCATTGTAGAGATTATTGGGAAGGAAGGTAAGCAGTGCACTTCAAAAAACAAGATGTGATGTGATGGATCCATGTGAGGATTTAACTGGCGATAATATTAAAATGGCAATTCAAAATTCCATTGGTCCGATAAATGCGTTGTTTGTACCTGAGGTTCCCTTTGAAGTTCTGGTTCAAAGATAGATTGATCTGTTATTAAATCCAAGTTTTCATTATGAATGCTCTATTTTATGATGAGTTAATTAATATACTTTATTTCATTGATGTTTATGGGCATTTTTTTAAATCACCGAGGAAATTCGCTGCGAGATCAAAGAACACCTAGAGTTAACACAAAATCTATTCAAAGGCTAACGCAAGATGAATGCATATTCATGTTAAACATCTGGGTGATTAATTGTTGGGACTCTACCAAGTATCTAAGGATTAATTATCAATGAAATTGTATCGATGGATAATGGTGACAAGTCAGAGTAGGGTACGCACATGTTTTGAGAACAACCCAATGGATAGGCACTTGGTCTATTGTTATTTGCTACCTCGTAGGGAGGATAGCATCCCCAATTGGA
>JASDQU010305030.1:0-10223 GCA_032191745.1 Picea mariana
GTGCCTGAAGTGTTGAAACTACCTGACACCTGTCATTCCCTGGTTGTGCCACATGTCCCTTGCTGACGTGGTCTGCTTTCGTGAGTTGGATCAACGGTTCAGATGCAATCTTGGCTCAACGGCTGCGATTTCATCGCGAAATCGCATATCGCGATTTCGGGGTTTTCGTTTTCATTGTTCACGAGACTCGTGAAACTCCGATTCTCGATTCTTTGATGAAGCCTCCTCTCTACACGTGGATGGTCCCGATCGTCGCTTGATTTAATGGCTGTGATCAAATCGCAAAATTCCATATCACGATTTCGGAGTTTTCATTGTCGAATGAATTGGACATTTCAAAGTCCCGATCCCCGATTCTCTGATGGCTTATCTCCCTCGCATCTTTTGCGGATCTGACGGCTGTCGGGTATCTGCTTCCAATCTGACGGCGCAGATCACTTCTTCTACACGCCAACTCCTGCGCTTAACATCTACGCAGCTTCTCCCGATCCAACAGCTGTCGGGATTTCCGAGTGAGATCCGACGGCTCTCGATCTCTTTCCTGTGCTCCTTGTGCGTATAAGAACGCTATGCCTCCTGAGCTTATTCTCCTCGAATCCTTAAAGGGTTTCGATGTCTGCGCGCGATCATTCACCTCTCTGAACTTTGTCTTTTGTTTGCCTGTCATCCTGTAAAACATGCCAACAATCCTTTGTACATTCTTCCTGTATACATGCCATCTTCATTGTTGTACTTGCCATCAATGACAACAACCATCATCGTTGCTTGTTCAATATTTTCCAACAGTCAGCATTACTGCATCTGTTTGAACCCTCATAAATGCATCTTTTGCATTAGGTCAGGTCGAATTCTAGGATTTCTAGTCTTTCAGACTAGGATCATGGTGGATCCGTTAAAGGTTGAGGCAATACTTCGATTGCCTCCCCCGCGTACTATTCGTCAACTTCAAGGTTTATAAGGGAAAGATAAATTTTTACGAAGGTTTATAATGAACTATGCAAATATTACTAAGGGTTTCATGTGTCTCTTAAAGAAGGACACTCCTTTTATCTGGGATTAGCGAGCCCAGGAATCCTTCGATGCTTTGAATAAATCCTTGGCATTGACGCCTCTACTAAAGTCTTCAAACTACTGTAGATATTACTATATTTATATCTCCACGTCCGAGGAGACGATTGGTATGGTGTTGGTTCAGTAGGATGATGATCTCCATGAGAACTCCATTTACTATATTAATCGAAACTTAGTCGACCCTGAACTCAAATATTCTTATGTTGAAAAGCTAGCTTTGGCTGTCGTTCACGCAGTTCAACAATTATGACACTATATATTGATTTTCAAAACTATTGTGGTTGTCGATGTCAATATATTTGAATACTTCCTTACTCGGCATATCATAGGGGTGAAATACATTAAATGGATTGTCATTTTACAAGAATTTGATCTCAATTTCGCTTCTGCGAAGTCCAAGAAATTGCTAGTTTTTGCATAATTAATATCTGATTTTCCTCGATTAGATAAGGATGTATTCATATTGATTCATTTGTAGACGAACACATTTCCCTTGTCTCGTTGTCAGGCCCTGGTATGGATATATTGTTGTCTATCTTCAAACTTTGAAGTTCCCTCAGCATCTCTCGAGAAATGACTGACGACGTATACGATACCAAGCTAAGAACTACTTTATCATCGGTGACACTTTATATCATTGAGGAGTAGACAGTATCTTGCATCATTTATTGAATCATGAAGCAGCTGAGTCTATTCTAAATGAATGCCATAGTGGGGCTCGTGGTGGTCATCTATCCAGGCTTGCGACAACCTAGAAAATTTTATGAGCTGGTTATTTTTGGCCGTCTATTTTTAAAGACTATTTCGAAACAGTTAATAAGTGTCACCTCTACCAGGTGTTCACTTGGAAGATCCACTCGCATCCATCCCCCCTCCATCCAGTCATTACCGTCGGTCCCTTCACCAAGTCGGGGGTGGATTTTGTGGATAGAAACCCAACTTCGGTTGGGGGGCATCAACACATTATTGTGGTCATAGACTACTTTACTAAGTGGGTCGAGGCCATTCCTATAATTAGATATGATGTTAAGACTGCTTCTTTCTTCATGTTCAATCAGATTATAGCCAGGTTCGGAATCCAGAGTTAGATTTTCACTGATCATGGTCGTCTCTTTCAGAATGAAATGATGAAATAATTAGCATTGAAATTTGGGTTTAAACATGGTCATTCTTTCCCTTACTACCCCCATGAAAATAGACAATTAGAGGCTATGAACAAGTCTCTCAAGACCATTTTGCAGAAAATTGTCAGCCAGAGCAAATCTGACTGGCATATCATGCTTTATCCAACACTTTGGGCATATTGAACCTCGGTTAAGACTTCCACCGATTTTTCTCCTTTTCAGTTAGTGCACGGTGTGGATTTGATCCTACCTATTGAATGTGAAACCCCTTCTCTTAGATTGGAATTTTTGCTCCTACCTAACACTTCTGACCTCGAACAATGCCTCGTACACCTAGAGAATCTAGACGAGCAACATTGAGACACCTTCATGGCTATCAAAGCAAATAAATGACATGTCAAGGTCCAATATGATAGGTTTGTTTGTCCTCAACAATACACTAAGGGTGACTTGGTCCTTCTGTACGACCAAGCCAAAGAACCATTAGGGGCAAGAAAGTTTAAACCCATGTGGCACGATCCCTATATTGTGTGACATATATTAGAAAAAGGAGCCTATGAATTAGAAGATTACGAAGGGAATATGTTGGTTGAGCTCAGGAATGGGATCTACTTGAAAATATATTACACTTAAGTCCCAAGCTTGGGCCTAACTCATTGTATACTAATGTATTTTAGTGTATATATATTTTCCCTCTTTTTTATCTTCATCTTTCTTATCGAATTTTCCCTTGGTTGGAAAATGTAAACGGAGTCTTCAGTCTACTTAGGATTCACAGACGGGGCCAGTCCTCATACATGAAACTTGGCTTCTGTCGCTTGGGATGTTTACTCACCAGAGGATATACTTGTGTCTTCAAGTGGCATTTTCCTAGGGCCATCCATGAATAATGCGTTCGAATATAGCGTCGTTATAAAACTTTTGCAGGATGCCATTTCACATGGTATTCACTCTTTAGAAGTTCACCTAGACTCCCAGTTAGTAGTATGTCATTTGAATGACAATTACCGTTTGTGAGACCCTACTCTAACATGACAATTCTTACGACTATGAGTTTTGGAACGACATTTTGATTTTATTACTTATCATCACGTACCTAGAAGTTCTAATTATGTATCGAATGCATATGATAATTTTGTTTTAGATTGGAATTTGGCACATAACTAAAGAAAAGAAAACACTTTCATCAATGTACACATTGTAATATAAGTAAATCCGAAGATCAATGCTTTTATATATTTCATCTCTCCAAGACATATGGTGTTAAATTACAAAATTGGATCTCACACCCTCAAAATACATATACAATCGATCATACAATAATCACGACATATACGCTTGTGGTGCTAGATGTGTGTCATGATATCATACTATGGCATTTGCGAGATGCCAAAAGATTCATACCTAATCATGGGGCACACCTACCACCTGTCGATGCATCGCCTCCAGAAGACCCTCTACCTGAACCATGAGAATCCTTTGCATCAAATGATACATGTTTTCCTACATGTTTTGAAGCACTCTATCAGTGTCTGCTCCCACTAGCTCATCCCCCCGGTGTCATGGAAGTTCGTCTGACCGTCATGGACCCACATATGTGTCACATACATGTTTAGTTAGTAATTGAAATCACCCAAAAATATTTTTGTTTTCTTATACAAAAATACAAAAAAAATGAAATATTCAAAAACTTTGGCATACCTATGTCTCTGTAGGCAGAACCTGGTGGTAACAGCATGTTTGGATCTCCTCTGAAGTCAATCCCTGCATAAGGGTAGTCGTTGTAGGGTGTTGGCACCCTACCACCTCCCTGTCACCTCATCACCTCGGTCTGTCATGCCATGGATATATCGCGAGGTCCATGCAGAACAATCTCAACTCTAGGGCCCAAGACTAGAACCCACTCGAAGAAAAAACTACACATGATAGACGCAAACTTGAAGTTCCTCTTTCTACCCAGTTTGTAGTTTGTCAACTGTCTCTTCATGTTGGCTAGAAGTGAGGTGCATCAATCGTAAATTGTGTGTCAAAAGCACTCCATTGAATAGAACACAAGTGGCCTCGATGCCTGGTGCAAAGAGGTTGACCTTGTGATCTGTGTCAACACTAGGACAACAATATTGAGACTTAGATTGTTTATCGCTCTGATCGGGAGTTGGCTCCCTACCTTCTCGGTCCTTGCAATGAAATGACTGGCTATGTAATCCTCTATGTTCATGCCACTCCCATATCCATAGGATTTGAGGTTGAACACCTTACCCCGGCGAGACAATCATGTCAAGAAGCATATGTCCTCAACTTCAATACTCAATGGTTGTCCATCTAGGTTGAAGGTTTCAGTATCCGAATCCCAGTAGTTCACTAGCAGCTGGAGCAGTCTCACTTGATCCCTCATAAGTTTAATATCCCAAAACTTATATAGCCCACATATTTTTAAAGTCATCTGGGCCCCTGGATCTCTCTCCACTGCAACATCCACCTCTTCATGCTCTCTATCTCTCCACTCTAGCACCATCCTCCAAGATTCAAACCATTTTTTGAGTCAGTAACATTTTAAAAACCATATCCATGGATGTGTATGTGAGCTAAAATTTATATGGTCACGTATAGGGCTGATTATACGCTAGATGTTTTTCAAACATGCGCGTATAGGTATGCGTATACGCGAGCCGATGATCTATAGACTGCATATAACCTAGTTTCTAAGTTGCACCCTAAAATGCTAAAAAAAGAGACATAATTGCAAATTTTAATCCACTAGAAATAAAGAGAGGAGCAAGATGAATTACTTGGTCCAGATGGTTGTTGATTCCGTCACTTGTGGATCTCGCTATCAACAATTGAAATTCAGGGGCAATTTGGTCCAAAATGCACTATTTGGGTAAAAAATACAAATAGTATAGTAAAATTGGTTTTTTTTTACTATTTATAGAAACTTTTTGCCCACTTTGCATAGTGTTTTAATATTTTGGCCTAATTGACTAATACGACAGTGGATGGAGTTGGTTTTGATGGTTTTATCCAGGGATTCTTGTGGTTTTTAGCACCATGTCGCCCGTTCATAACTTTGGACAAGTATTTTATTCAACCAACATATAGGGTAGGTCATCAATCCATTATGCACATTCACATCATCCTATGACTGCAGCTTATATGCCTTAGGTACAAAATTGTTTAGTAGTGACACAAAACCTTCTTTCTACAACTAGAAGTGTCATTATTGAATGGTAGAGACTTACCAAACATGGGTACCCTAGTTAGATCCTCTGTGCCATTCAGTGCCCATGAAAATATTTTTGTCCATAGGACCGGGAGTCCCTTATAGCTAATACATGATTTTATGTTTGAACCTCATTTCTTACTCATAAGCATGTTGACCTAGACCTAGCGGGACTCTCAACGAGTCTGGTTTAAGCTCTTTTTTTACTCTCTCAAAAAGCGAAAAGATTGTCCAGTGAACTTGTCTCTTTCACACTTGTAAATTGGATTTGAAAGGACATCTGTTTAGTGTAATTTTACCCCTTTTTCAAACCAAGTAGACTAAATTCACGAAAAAAATGACATTTTTTGGCGTTAAGTTGTAATTGCATCTCATTCTCTTTCTTGTAGTACTAAGCCTATTCTCGGTTCTCTCTTTTGCATTATAATCCTATCACCTCAGCAATCTGCATCATCAACCAAGCAGAGCCTTGTTTATATCATTTGCAACTTGACACCCTATACCAAAGAGGAAACATTCCCCCGAGTGTCCATATCATGCCTACACCTCCTTGAATTGATCATAGGTATCTTCCATTGCTAGAACTAGTTGCTTACTTGCGACACTCATTTCCTCCTCTGTATCATAGCATTCATTTGACTATGAAAAAAAAAATACGGGCGGGAAAATAATATTATCTTATATTGGCAGCAGTCGTGTCACCTTTGAACAGAGCACAAACTTTTGAGTCCACTTGTCATCAAAATTTTTGGTTTAGCATGACCTTAGGAAGTTGATCTCGTTACTTAGAGTTTACTCCCCTGATTGGTTACTCTTCCAGTCCATATGGAGAGTTTTATTGGTGCCTCCTACATCACAAAGTTTCATCATTGAGTCTATGATTCCAGAGTCTTCCATATGTCTCATGCTCTTGTTCAAAGGATGTCTATCAACATGTGTCGGCCACTCCTCAAAAATCTTGACTTTTCATGTTGGCCATACCCTCAGTGTGTCTCAAAATTACATGAAGTTGCAGTCCTATCATTCACCCTGGTCTTACTTTCATCATTGGTAGGTAACCTTGAACCCAACAATCGACATTTCATCATTGGTCATTGACTGAGGGGTTTCCTTTGTTTTCGACGGAAAGAAATATATTCACACATTGGGATTCTTGCAGTGTCTTGGATGCCATTAGCCTTATTGGTGGTTTCCTCGACTTTTTCAACACTTTTAGTTATTGGATGTTATTCAAAGAGTCTTTTTCGTGTACCACTTGCATTTGGCATACGCAAAATACACACAAGGTCATTGGTTCGTGAACATGTTCTTCGTCCAATTTCCTCCAAGTCATCAAGATCCTACTTTGTACCTCGTGTTGAATGATGAGAGATGCCTCAATGCTCTCCTTTTAGCGGGTCTCCTCCCATCGACTTCAACCCATCTATTCTGGAAACGAGACCTAGAGTCTTATGAGTACCTAGAGGCTTGCAGTCATCAGTGGTAGGTTCTCTCACTATCGACAGTTGGGAATACATCAAGGTATCCTGATCGATGGATTCTTCAAGTTTTCAACCTCAACTCCTTTATTCACACTTGTAAGAATGTACTCAGTGCCTTGATACCTACTTTCATTATCGGTAGGTTTTCTCGTGTTTGTTAACGATATACCTTAATGACCAGTAATCAAACGAAGTCTCATTGTGTTCAACCTCAACTCCTTTATTCACATAATGTAGACTTGCACCTTTAGTGGATCGTGTAGAAGACTCTAAGACGTCATTTCATAGTCATAGCTTTCCTGAGTTGTTTCTATCTTTCATTGGACCAGTACCTATGTGACTTCAGTGACCATCGAAGATCATATTGTACTCCATCGTATACAGATATATTCAGATTTGTTTTGAGACTGGCTTTACTGGACCTTGTTCGTGACTATGACAACCTTTGGCGTGTAGCCACCTTTATATTGCCTATTCATGGCCATGAACAGTTGTTTTGTATATTTTCACATGGATCTGCAGTGTAATTCAAATTGGCAGCCATGTGCACAAAGTCAGTATAGATTGTAATATTCTCATGAGCAACTAGTTCATCTAGTTGGGTCTCCATTACTCCACTTCTGGGTATTATAATGTATTTTGGCCATCGAAGATACTCCTCTGACCTCACACATTAGGGGGCATCTGTTATAGCAATATTTTCCTCACCCTATGCAAATTTTCTCAGAAGGCATTTTTCCATTTCCCTATGCAGTCTTGAAGTCACTTTTTGTAGTTCCCAGAGATAAAAATAATATATTTCTACATATACGGGCCCTAACAGTTATACAACATGAGTATGCACGGGTTGCACCATTACAACCCGCACACATCGGATTTTGTTCCAAATTAAAAGATGATGTCGGGTTTCCATGTCACGTCACAAGATCCATCATCCTTGACCTTCCATATACTAGAATAATTCCAACTTGGCCCTTCAGTTCCATTTAAAGGCTATAAATGGACCCTATCCAAGCTGTGGAAAAGAGGAGAAGAATCAACTTTGAGAGCAAAGTTACTTTGGAGAAATTATTCACTTCATATTGAGTCTGCATCCCTTTATCCTTTTAAGTCTGAACACATTGTTCAGCCCCCAAGCTCTTCCCTACTTGATTGAGAACCTCATTGTCTCTCTTATATGAGCTTGCCTTTGGTGGAGGATTGAAGTGGTGGAGGCCCATATGGAAGGGACTTGGTTTCTAGGTTTTGAACTGTGCCGACACAAAATTTTGTAATTCATTCACTTATGTTGGTTACATTTTAATAGAAATACTCTTTTCTCATCCAATCAATGTCTTGCAAATATTTCAATTATCGTTCCATGGGAATATTTGTTATGAATATTGATGAATTATGTTATTGAATGTGATAACTTTATATATTATCACCATATGCTTGTGTTTCTTGGTTGTTGAGGACAAGTTGTAGGTATATTGCTTTGAGTCAAGTGCTCAACGATGGACTTTATCAAACGTCTAGACAAGGTAGGATATTTATCTTGTCTTGTTAGCATATTTTTTTATATAACATACTTGATATTATAGTTGATTTCTATAGTCATTTCCGTCTGTTGTGGTTTACCCCATGCCATAGAGAGATTTTCCTCGTAATAGGGGTCTAGTTCAAATCACATTCAACAACTTCAAAAGTTGGGTCTTAGAGTAGAATATTCTAGAGGATAATTTTTTGAATCTATTTATGGGCACTTTAAAGGAGAGTATTGAACATGAGGTGTGTCATGAAGCCTAAACTCATGGATGAGGATTCTATGTGGAAAAGAGAGATAAAAGTGAAAATATGGATACCAAGAGGGTTTTCACTAACACCAATAGAGAGCACAATGTTTCCACTCCTAGCCTAACTCACCTACAAGGTTGATACCTCATAAAATGGATTAAAAAAGAGAAAATGGACTAAGTTTCAATTCTACAACAAGTATAGTAAGGGGCATAAGTGTGGTAAGAAGAAGTTATTCTACATAGATTGTGAAGAGGAAGAAGAACAAGAGCTAGAATCTTGTCAGGATATAGAACTAGAAGAGATTAATCTAACTAGATCTTGTCATGCTTTGACTGGCATTAGCACTCCCCAAATTGTCAATGTAGAAGGATATATCAAGAAAAAAGAGGCAACGTCATTGATTTGATTTTGCTAATATCCATAACTTCATTAACTACAAATTAGCCAAACTTTTGAATTTATTTATATATTTGGCACCATAGTTTCAAGTAATGATTATAGATGGGGGTTACATACATTGTTCATGGAAGTTCCATAGTATTAATCGCACTATGGGGGACTATTTCTTGGATATCCCAATGATTGAAATCAAAATGGGTGGTGCTAATGTTCTATTAGGGGTCTAATGGTTATAACCATGAGGAACAATGGATTTTAATTTTCAACATTTTTTCATGAGATTGTCCTTGGAAGGCAAGTAAATTGAAGTTAGAGGTATGCAAGGGAAACCATCAAAATATATAATCTCTAATATTAGTGATATGGCCAAAAAATTGGAAAGCTACAAAGCACAAATAGAACTCCTAGAAAACTAGGTGACTTGTGACAAAGAAACCCAAGGAAACACTTCATAATTTTTTCACTATACTCTAGAGATTCAAAAGGAGTTGAATGTAGTACAAAGAGTCGTCTACAAAATAGTCCAAGACATTTAGGACTAGTGTTGATAGGTACTCACTCTATACAACCAAATATAAGAGTGGAAAAAATAATGAGTGAGGGTGTATATCTAATTTGACTTAATGAACAAGTGGCAGGTGGATCTCTGTGAAAATCCTAAAATTCCTTGCATGAGTGAAAAGATAATCCTCAACAATGACACTGGAATCAACTTGTAATAGCCCAAGTGGGTGCTACTAGAAAATATTTTTTTTCCCTTTTAGAGTAAGATACAACTAAATAATACAAATTTGATCTAATAAAGTAATCAATACAACAAACAACTAAATAGGGAAGAAATCCCATGGCTCAATATGCATACATCAATTTCACATTTAATCATCATAAGCTAACAATACTTAGAGATGACATAATTTGTTAAGCCCTAATATTGGCTCATTACCCCTTAATTGGGGCATATTAGATTAGTAATGATATTTTATTTATGTCGGCTTTAGGCCATTAGTTGTAATATACCTCCTAGTCTCCTATATATACCAAGGAGACATTTTCATTTTGAATCATCTTGTACTTGAACATTTAAGTGGGGTAAAAGGAGGTTGCCCCCTCGAAGAGGCTTATTATCTGAAATTATCTCTTTTTCAAGGC
>JASDQU010305034.1:0-12574 GCA_032191745.1 Picea mariana
TGCACTTTTAATAACAATTTTTAGTTAATGATTCATTATAAATAAGAGGATTGACCTTTTTGTAAATATTGATGGTTTTTGAGAATTCCCTCATTTTTGGAATTCTAAATAACTATTTCCGAACTACCTTAATTGAGAAGTCTCATTTAGGACCAGAGACAAACTTCTATTTTTCATCAAAGGCGTTGTGTGATTGTATTTGAGGAGGAATTACTTCCAACTTTATTTCATGAATGGATGTTGTAATGAGTAAGATTTTCTAAATCTATTGATAAGTTAGTTGTTTCAATATTTTTTGTAGTTCTTGTTTCTAATGATAAAAGAAAATCATTGTGTTAATGCGTGATTAATGTTAGAGATAAGGAAACTATTTTTCTTGCCATAATTTTATTGCATGTATGTTTTTTTCCGATAATTGTATCTCATTGAATAATTAAAATACCAGCAAGTGAATGTATTAGTACTAGGCTCGTCACAGGTGTGAATATATTTTTTTTCATGCTTGAGCACTAGGGTTATCCCATTCTCAACCTTCTTTAGTAGTTAATAACCCCCCCTTTTACCAGTTGGTTTATACTAGCACACATATTTTAATCAGACCTATCTAATCAAAGAAAAAACAAAAAGAGAACATTTACACTGAAGGAGGAATTTTCATAAGAATATATCATGTCAATCACTACATAAATCCCATCGATAAATTGGCCGGATTGAAAGATTTGGAGAACCATTCACCATCAAACGTTGCAGAGTCTAATTGGGCCTCTGTGGTGGGTTTGGTTCTTGTTGTTCAGTTAAAGGGATTTAGGACCCCTCAACACTACCCTACCTACAAAAAGGAGCTCTATGTCATGGTAAAAGTTTTCAAAAAGTGGAAGCACTATCTCATGGGAAAGAAGACCATCATCCACATATATCACCAACCACTACAATACTTGCAATCCTAGAGTAAGCTATAAAAAACCAAGAATTACAAGGGGATGGGTTTTTTACAACAATTTCATCTAGTCATCAAGTATAAGAAGGGTAGCACAAATAAGTTGGCAGACATGATTTCACAACCACCCACATCCAACATTATATCTTTGAGAACTCTAATGCACATGGAGCCTTTTATTCATGATGCATACAAAAATGCATACACAAAAGATGAAGACTTAAAGGAGGTGTTTCAACAACTACAATGCCAAATTCATATAGAATAAGGTGACGAAAAGGATGACTATTATTTCCGGAATGGTTTAATCTACAAAATTGACAAGTGTTGTGTCCCTAAAGGTGAAAAAATGCAACTTATCAGAGAGTCTCACACCTCCAAGGTTACATGACATTTTTGTGTTGGGAAGACAATTGCCAATTTACAAAGGTATGTGAACTGACCCAAAATTCAAGAAGATGTAGCACGATTCATTAGAGGATGTATACATTGTTGTATTAACCAGCCCATTAATAGGAAGCAAGGTCTATACCATCCCTTACCTATACCCACTCGACCTTGGGAGATAATTTCCAAGGATTATGTGGGAGGTTTACCAATCACATGGACTGTACATGACTATTTATTTGTAGTAGCTGATAGGTTCAACAAAATGTGCATTCTCATGCCTTGTAAAGACCATTAGGGGATGAGAAGAAAAATGTTTTTCTTAAAACCACTATGAGCAGAAGGGGTTCCATTATTTTGCATTGCATATTGTTCCATAGCTGAGAAAAACATTTAAGAGTGGTATTATATGAGATTAATAGAGGAGGAGATATTTTGTAGCAGCCATACAGGCCACAGGTCAAAGGAAACTCAATAGAGAGTGCCTCTTTATTTGTACTTGCATCATTTCTATACTAGGGAAAAGCGTGTAGAGAATCCTCACCTTCTAGTTGGGTTTTCTCCTGTAATGGTTTCCTAGGTCATATCTTGTATTTATTTTTCGATCGTGTGATTTTGTTTTACTGTTCCCTATTTTTCTTCATTTTATCTCTTTCATGCATAAGGGGAAAAATTAATAACTAAATATTCTGGAAATCTAAAGGAAAAATAACCTTAATAATAAAGATTTCAGTTGTTTATCATATATGTTGTGACGAACTATTCTAGTGGAATATCGATGGTAGTTTATAGATCATATGATGTCCTAAACGAAGATCCATCTTAGTTAATAATTTTTCTCCATGCAATTCATCTAATAATTCATCAATGGCAGTGATATGAAACCGATGCTTTACACCTTGAATTCGATTTTAACAAGATATTTTCTGACAATGCATGTGAATTATATGAGAAATAAAAAAAATTAAAGAATGAAGAGAATTTGTAGAAAAAACAAAGAGATAAACCATAAACAGATTGAACACCATAAATTGATAACGGAGTTCGACAAATCTGCTTATGTCTCTGGTCTTTTAGCTGCAGTGTGGGAGGCTTCTTTATTATTCCTCAATGATAAAAAAAATACTTCCAAATTACATCACTCATTTCTATGATTGATTCAGTTGTACTATTCTATGTCTCAAGAACCTGATGCAACAAACGACACTCAAAAAGGCAGAGTAGAACTATCGAAATAAGCCTCACAAGCTCAACTACTCTTTTGCCTTCACTACCTAACTTTTCTTCAAGAGTCACTTGTGACTTGTTTCAAAACTACATAATGCTTGTTTTATATAGTATTGGGTTTGGGAATCACATTGCAACTTCCTTCCAATATTTGGCCTCAATATGGGCTCAAATCCTCCAAAATTGGGAAAACACCCATTAAAAATGCATAAAATCATAAAAGATTTAATAAAAATCTTATTATATAGTTATAAACCCAATTTTGCACCCAAATTAGGTGTGCTTCCCCTTTCTTTGGGATCATGGTCATATGGAGGCGCCATGTGGCGAAGTGCTAGGTCTCGCGCCCATTTTCTCATCGGCTCTCGGTCGTATGAGCCCACGTGGTCGAGTGTTAGAGATTTTCTCCTAGTCTTTGGCCCTTGTTCATGAACATTCCCACCCTATTCGGTAGGTAGAACCCACCGATCGGGCTCACCCCATATGCTCGCCATGGTGACCATAAAACTCTGGGCGGTGGTGGTGGTTTCAAGTCCCTCTATTCCGACTTCTTGGTTAGTGAAGATACATTAGGTTGTTGCATGAATGGGAGGTGAGGAGGTCATGACCAAAAGGCCAAACAAATTTTGACCTAGGCCTTATTGGCCTGATCCGGGGTGCCATGTGGTGCCCTATGATTGGGCCACGTGTCATGTTCTAATTGGCTCGTACAAACTAGTTAACTGCACAGTCATCGATCATGTCAACCGCCAAATCAGCTGCACATTCAACACCCCTACCATGTGTCATGCCCGAAGGATGCCACCTATCAATCTATACTATCATGTGTCCTCATATGACTTTCCACGTGTCATCCGTACAACCACATGTCAACTTTTTACTAGTCCAAATTGACCCCTGAAAATACCAAATTTACCTACCACGTGGAATCCTCTGGTGCTGCCACATCATCATGACATCATGTTGACATCATCTACCACCTATAATTCACATTGTATTTGTAATTTCCGCATGTTATGTTGATGTACTACTGATGTCAGTAGTGCAAACTGTTGACTTTGAATTTTTGCATGTTTGGGAAAAACTTCAGAAGGCAATATCTTCACTATATGGAGTCCATTTTCAAAAAAGAATATAGTGGTGGAATCAAAACGACGAGCACTACGCAATGGTGTTGGTTTCATCGAAATCTGAGAAATTTGAATTTTTGTTTTTTTTGGATCCATTTGGATCACACCTCCCCACTAAGACCTTTTGGTCCTCCAAAAGGTTATTACATCGATTGACTACATCATTACATTAATCGACTAAAATAAACAATAAATAGTATTGACTCAACAAAACATTAACTAGACTCGGTAAATGATTTCATGGATCAAATCACTTTTATTCCATCAAGTAGTCTAGACATTGAATCGATGAAATATTTACATATGTGGCATAAAATATGCCCAGTTCCAAGCATATGAACCATCTCCTACTAATGGAGTTTCTTGGTTGTTCTTATGCTCTTCTACAACATCCTTCTTCTACTCTAGCACTTCGGGATTTTTGGAGTGTCTCAACTATGGATGCAGCTTCCAACAACTATATTCACAATGCTCATTCCTTTGAAAATGTGAGCAATAATTTCATTCTAGGATGACTTTAATGAAGCCTTTCCTAGACTGCATTGAATCCCCATTGGATTTTCCCAACTCTTGTCTTGGCTATGTTGAATTCACATGTGGATTATTCTTGACTTGTAGTGTTGCATCATCCTGTCTTGGCATACCCCTTGTCACCATAATCTTCTTTCTTTATACCTTTTTCTTCCAGCATACTGCAACAAAATGGTTATGACTGATGCAATATGTACATGTAATTATTATTTTAATAACTTCCATGAACCTAGCATGTTTGTCAGTAAAGGTATGTAAAGGAGATTTATACCTTTCTACCATTTTACCTTTCTTTTGCAACTCATTGTTCTCATCACTATAGGCTTGAGATTCTTGATTGCCTTTACAAGTTTGAATCCATGCTAGTTTTAGTTCTAGATGTTGATCCCAAAAATGGTCAACATCGTGTCTGAACTTCTTACAATGTGTACAACAAACCAATGGATTGTTGTCATCAGTAGACTTGTCTGCGTATCATAATCCTTCATGGAGTGGCCATTCTCACACCTCGATAGGATTAACTTTTCCTTGGCCACACTTTCCAATACCTTATCATTTCATGTATCCAAACTTGGATAGCATCTTCATACCAATTCCTTAGGTATTATTTTCAAAAGTGGCAATATCTTGATCACCTCACTCCAGTTCCTGATTAGCTACAAGAGAATATGGAGTATATTGAGTACTTTCCGCTGGTGAGGAAAATATGCCCGTGGCCTCTCCTACTGACTACTCCTCAACTGGAGTAGTGGGAGTATATGAATCATCCTCATCTAATTTCCCATGGAATGGATAAATTTCATCATCCTTGACAGGACTCAGACTCCTAACAGAAGGACTTCTTCCAATTGGTCTTTCTTCTATTGTTAACACCAATGTTCGCAACCTTTCCCTGTCTTCTTCGAGGATTTGTACCAATCTTCTCATCTTGGCATTTTCTCTCTAAATCTGTTGATTGATATCCTTGATTTCCTAGATTCTATCTCTCTTCAAGCATTTCCCCATGTTTATTCACAATTCCTCATGTTGGCCCTCGACCAAGTTTTGGGGAAACCTTGGTCAGATTTGGTCCACTTTTGGACTTCGACACGTTGGTCGAAGAAGGAGCACCTAGGCGGAGCTGAGATCATGTATATCGCTTATTTTGTGGGCTATGTGGACCCAACAAGGGGTCCTCTAGGGTTTTTTTAATGGGTTTTGGGATGTCCACCCATTGGTTTTTCCCATGTTTAGGCTTTATTGTAAGGGTTTGTAAAAGTATAAATAAAGAAAAATGTATTGTAGAAGTAGTAGTTTTTGGAGCTAAGTGAAAATAGTTAGAGTTTATTTGTGTAGAGGAATGTATGTGCGTTAAGTCTCTATTCTCAATAGAGGGTTGACTATGTGCCTTGACGTAGTTTTGGAAGGAGGATCTGGTGCTTAGTGCATAGATATTCTGTCTAGTGCGAATATCAACTATGTGGCTCAGTGCACAGGAGTGAATGAATGTAAGATTTTGAAGAATAATAAAGAGGTGAAGCGGCTGGTGGATGTAGCCCCACACTGGGGTGAACCATGCATATCTGGTGTATTTTGGTTTTCTTTGTGTTGTGTTACTTTTGTTATGAATCTTCTTAATTCTCTGATTATGATGTATAATAGATAGATCTATTGTTTCTTAAAGTTATTTACTTGTGTTAAGGATAAAGGAATGCTAGGTCTAACTTATAATTCTAAGTGCTAGGTGATCAAGGTATATAATCATTCATTTTTATTGTGTTGATCTATCTTTGGTTATGCTCTATGATGTTAACAAACTAATGCATGTTTCTTCCTAAGTGTTAGTAGACTATTTTGCAAAGTAATCTTATCACAGATCTATGTCCCAGATAGGTTACAGACACCTGCGTCATGTAACCCCCCTGCTTCTACCTCAAGTGAGACTTTACCTACTTCGTAGGTGTTGTTGAAAGGGTCGGTAGTAGGGGTTTTGTTGGTGTGTTGTTAAGTGTTGAACCCTAGGTCTGCCCCTGTGCCAAAAAATGGTTCCATTTCTCGGACCTGAAACTGTGATTTGTGGGAACTGAAGTAAAGAAAAAGATAATCTTTCTACGTAGATTTGTTGTTGAAGTGCACAATACTCTACTTTACTTGCAAATCTTTGTTCTAAGAAAGTAAGTTGATCTGAAGAAAAGAGGTAAGATCCTCAAGAGGTAAAGCTTTGTGCTTTGGCAAGAGAAAGATAAGTCAAAATGTTTGTTTTGAAAGAATGAACTTAAGTATGTTTAATAGATTTTGTCCTAGTCTGAAGGCTAGGGTGAAGTTGAAAGAAAGAGTTGATTTGAGTAAATTTAATGGAAATGAAGAAATATATATTATTCTTATGCATAACAAGATTTTTTGGACTAATAAGTAGGTGCAGGAACCTAGAATTTTTTTTTGCAGATTGCAGGTCCAACACTATGATCCTAGAGGATATGCACAATACATAAAAGGTTGGGGAACATTTAAAAGAAAAAGAGGATTGACATTGTGTTATAATTGCAGAAGACCGGGACATATGGCTAAGGAATTTCCTAAGGTAGGCCCTATTTGTATTTTTTGTAAGGTTGTTGGTCATGAGGTTGAGGATTGTCCAAGGATTATTGCTAAAGTTGAAGGGATGAACATAAGACAAGAAAACTATGAAGCAATTCAAAAGACTAAAGGAATTATAGAAATTCATAAAGAAAAAGTGTTAGAGGAAGTTTAGACTATGTTATTACAGTTGAAATAAATGATGGATGTTCATAAAGATGTCATTTTACTAGAAATCCTAAAAAAAATAGTGCATAAGTGCAAGAATAGAAGACTTCGACATAGACTGTGTCTTGGATGAATAAACAAAATTGAACATTATGACAATAGAAATTTGGAAGTTTTGGGAAAGCCTACTGTAGTACCTGCGTTGGGAAGGATGGGCCTATTTAAGGGTAAATTAATAACTTTATGTGGAAGAGTAACTATTGTACCTATTATTGTTCATGGAACATCGACTAAAGAATAATTTGAAGTCATTCATTTTTGGGGGGACATCGACCCTTTCCCACTATTGCTAGGTAACACTTGGATTGAGAAGGATCATACAAGAAGGAAAGTAGAGAAAGAATCTACAGAAAATAAAAAGAAATAATTCAGGGATTTCATAGCTAGGATAATAGACCAACTAATAGAAGAACGAGAGGATAAGTCAAAGCAACAGAACAAAGTAACAACGAAGGACAGACAAAAAGAAAGAGAATTAGCTATCAAGGTTGAAATAATGAAAGAGGGATTGAAGAACCTATATAGGAAAGAAATAAGTATGTCCACTCAGGAAGTGTTAAGAAAAGGGATATTAACTTTAGACCCTTTGAGGGCACCTCAACAGTGCGAAGCCACTGCACTAGGGGAAGATAAGAATACAAACGGAAAGAGGATTCCAGAAACAGTTATAGAAACTCAGATAACAGGAAAGAAGGCAAGGAAGCTTCATAAAAACAAGACTAAGTTGGAAAATCTATAAGAAGTTACATAAACTAGATGGAAGAATTTGCAGATTGGAACCTCGGAGGAGGAAGGTTCGGAGGATTTGAACCTCATTGGAACAACAGGTCTGCGCAGAGTGGGAATTCGCCTTGGCGAAGTTATATGACCATTGGAGGTGCCTCAACCATACCGAGCACTCTACAAGAGGTGCATGACTAGAGGGAGGAGACTGCTAAAAACACAGTAGTAAGAATAAGAGCTCTCTCTGAGGATCTAGAGATAAGGAAGTTGGAAGAATAGTTACAGGAGGCACAACAACAGGCATTTTTAGTGTAGTCATAGATGAAGCTTCTAACTGCAGTTGAAATAATGAAGAGATCACAAGAGAAGCACGCACTACAACAACACATCACTACCCTCTAGGGTAATGTAATGGAAGTCACGTAGAAGCTACAAATTATGCAAGATGAAGCTTGCAAGGTGTTCTAAGAGATTGATGGACAGGGCTCACAACTAGACCAAGTGGTTTCAGCAATAGAACAATGCCTGGAAGGGCTTGTTATAAAGAAAATGATCCAGGAGCTCACTGAGAAGGAGGCTCAGGAGAAGCAACAAGTTGAGGTATCCCAAGTTAAGATTGAGGCTTTTGAGGCAACATTGTCTGGACTTGAGTGACTCGGGATGAGTCACAGGTGAGTGTTGGGGGCCTGTTGGCCCTTGACCAAGTTTTGGGGAAACCTTGGTCAGATTTGGACCACTTTTGGACTTTGACACATTGGTCGAAGAAGGAGAACCCAGGTGGAGCTTAGATTGTGGATATCACTTATTTTGTGGGGTATGTGGACCTAATAAGGGGTCCTATAGGTATTTTGTAATGGGTTTTGGGATGTTGACCCATAGTTTTTTCCCATGTTTAGGCCTTATTGTAAGGGTTTGTAAAAGTATAAATAAAGAAGAATGTATTGTAGAAGTATAGTTTTTTTAGCTAAGTGCAAATAGTTAGAGTTTCTTTGTGCAGAGGATTGTATCTGCGTTATGGCTCTGTGCTTGATAGAGGGTTTGATATGTGCCTTGACATAGCTTTGGAAGGAGGATCTGGTGCTTAGTGCACATATCTCGTGTCTGGTGTGAAGCTCGACTCTGTGGCTCAGTGCATAGGAGTGAATGAATGCAATATTCTGACGAATAATAAAGAGGCAAAGCGGTTGGTGGACGTAGCCCCACACTAGGGTGAACCACGTATATCTAGTGTATTTTGGTTTTCTTTGTGTTGTGTTAATTTTGTTATGAATCTACCTAGTTCTTTGATTATGATGTATAATAGATAGATTTGTTTTTGCTTAAAGTTCTTTACCTGTGTTAAGGATAGAGGAATTCTAGGTCAAACTTATAATTCTAAGTGCTAGGTGATTAGGGTATATAATCATTCATTGTTGCTGTGCCAATCTATCTTTGGTTATGATCTGTGATGTTAAGAAACTAATGCATGTTTCTTCCTAAGTGTTAATAGAATATTATGAAAACTACTCTTATCATAGATATGTGTCCCATCTAGGTTACAGACATTCGCGTCCTGTAACCCCCTCTGCTTCTACCTCAGGTGAGACTTCGCCTGCTTCCCGGGTGTTTCCAAAAGGTCCAGTAGACAGGGTTTTGTTGGTTCATTGCTAAGAATTGAACCCTAGTTCTGCCTCTGTGCCAACACCTACAATATAGTCAACCTGCTCTGATACCACTGGATCTAAAATCGATGGTTTACACCTTGACTTTGGTTTTAACAAGATCTTTTCTGACAATGCATGTGAATTACATGAGCGGTAAAAAAAACTTAAAGAATGAAGAGAACTTGGAGGAAAAACAAAGAGACAAACCATAAACATATTGAACACTAGAAATTGATACTGGAGTTCAACAAATCTGCCTATGTCTCTAGGCCTTTAGCTGCAGTGTGGGAGTCTTCTTTATTATTCCTCAATGCTCAAAAATATAATTCGAAATTACATCACTCAGTTCTCTGACTGACTCATAGGTACTCTTCTTTGTCTCAGAAACCTTATGAAATAGACGACACTCAAAAATGTGGATTAGAACTCCCAGAATAAACCTCACAAGCTCAGTTACTCTTATGGGGTTTGTTGCCTAACTCTTTCTTCAAGAGTCACTTGTGACTTGTTTCAAAACTACATAATGCTTGTTTTATATAGTATTTGGGTTGGGCATCACATCCCAACTTCCTCCCAATATTTGAACTCAATCAGGGATCAAATCCTCCAAAATTGGGCAAAAACCCATTAAAAAGGCATAAAATCATAAAAGATATAATACAAATCTTATTGTGTAGTTTATAAACCCACTTTTGCACCCAAATTAGGCATGGGCCCCTTTTCTTTGGGCTCCTAGTCATATGGAGGCTTCATGTGGCCAAGCATTGGGTGTCATGCCCCTTTTCGCGTCGGCTCCAGGTCGTATGAGCCCACGTAGCTGGGTGCTATCACTTTTACCCTGGTATTTGGCCCTTAGTCTTCGGCCCTTGGTCACAAATGTTCCGACCCTAGTCAACAGGTAGTCCCCAATGATCGGGATCACCCCATATGCTCACCACGGTGACCATAAATATCTAGGTGGTGGCAGTGGTGTCAAATCTTGTCGTTCCAACTTCTTGGTTAGCAGAGTATCGTTAGGTCATTGCATGCCCGAGAGGTCAGGAGGTCGATCCGCCATAAGGGAATTTTTTTTTTTTACTCAGGCCTTATTGGCCTGATCTGGGGTGCCATGTGGTGGCCTATGATTGAGCCACATGTCATGTTCTGACTGGCTTGTCCATCTTATTCAATTGCACAGTCATCAATCATGTCAACCACCAACTCAGCTGCACAGTCAACACCTCTGCCACGTGTCATGCCTGAAGGATTCCACCTATCAATTCGTACTATCACGTGTTCTCATTTGAGCCTGCCACATGTCATCCATACAACCATGTGTCAACTTTTTACTCATCCAAATCGACCCCTAAAAATCCAAATTTACATGTTACGTGGCATGCTCTGGTGCTGCCATGCAATCATGTTGATGTCAGCATGACATCATGCTGATGTCATCTACCACCTACCATCCACGTTAGATCGATACTTTCCACGTGTCATGATGATGTATTGTTGATGTCAGCAATACAAACTGTTGAGTTTGAATTTTTTCATGTTTAGAAAAAACTTCGGAACACGATATCTTCACCATACGAAGTCCATTTTCGAAAAATAATATACCATCGGAATAGAAAAGATGAGTATTACACAATGGTGCTAGTTTTGTCAAAATACGAAAAAAATTAAATTTTTGTCTTTTTGGATCCATTTGGATCAGATGGGAATAAGAAACTTATCTTTGATGGTCATTTTGCTGAGATTTCTATAATATGGACACACACACCATGAACCATCCTTTTTTGTAACCATCATCATTGGTGAAGAGAAAGAAATTCGGCTAGGTTGAATGATATTTGCTTCTAACATTTCCTAGATCATGTTCTCAATCTGACTCTTCTTTGTAATACATTGATACCTATATGGCCTAATGTTAGATGGTACACTTCCCGGTTACAAATGAATAGCATGGTCATGATCTCGAGTAGGTGGAAGACCCTTATGAATTTCACCAAATACCTTGGAATGATTGTTGGTAACTATTTGGGGGTCTAATGGAGAAGAGGATATAAATGTTTAAACATCAAGTGAGGAAAATTGTGCAACTACACCCTGACGCCCCTTTTTGAGTAATTTTGTCATGCTATTAAAGATTATCTCTTTAAAGGTTTTCCCTTGGATACCTCTAATCTCAATTTCCTTTCCATCTAAGGAAAATCTCATGAAAAGATATTGAAAATGAAAAGCTTAATACTATGGAATTTCTTTGAATAATTTATGGTACCTCCATCTGCAATCATTACTTGAAACTCTAGTGTATGATATACAAAGAATTTGATATCTTTTGCTAATTTTTAATTGGTGAAATTATGGGTACTACCATAACTGATCAATATTGTTACATTTTTATTTTTGATGTATCCTTGCATATTCATGGTTTGTGGAGTACCGATGCCATCCAATACATGACAAGATATTGTTAGAGTATTCTCTTCTAGATCTGGATCTTGCGGTAGTTCCAATTTTTAATCTTCTTCCTCTTCAAAGTCTATGTAGAATAATTTCTTCTCACCGCATTTATTCCCCTTATTGTACTTGATGTCACAATTGAAACATAGTTCTTTTTCTCTTCTTTCATCCATTTATTGAGGTGTCAACCTTATCAGTTTAGGTACACTTGTCTTATGAATCCAAAAACTATCTATGCTTCATGTGTATTCTTCAATGGAAGACTTGTCTGTAGCCTTATTTTTGGCTATATGGAAAGCCAATTGCATAGCTTCCATAATATTTGTAGGTTTTCTTAAGAAAATATCTTTTTTATGTCTTTTTAATCCAACCATGTAAGATTCCAACAAATATTCATCACTTATGTCATCCACCCTTGTAACACCACTTTTTCAGTTAACAAACTTCGCTGAAATATAACACCGACTCTGGATTATAAAACAACATGCATTTAAGCAAATGAAACACATTTAAACTCAGAGTAAGTCATATAAATTATTGCTATCATAATTTTCAGAATGGAATTAACCATAATTCATCTGCACAAAAGAATACATGATAAAATATAAGCATAACAGGCATGCAAAACATAACATTTACATAAGCTAATACTTATCTTGAAACTGAGGTAATTCCACCAACCAGGTGCAGGCCTTCCACGAACCTCCTAGCCTTAGACTGCACTGCTCATCAGCTCAACAATAGGTCACCCCCGAGCTGGGACTAAG
>JASDQU010305037.1:0-11231 GCA_032191745.1 Picea mariana
TAGTTCTTGGGATAATCTATTCAACGAAGATTTTGTCGAGAAGCAGGGGGCGGTTATTGTAAAACTTCATAGGAAAAGGGTTGAATACAAAAGCTAGATGGAAAAGCAATATGTCCCATAGGCTATTTTTAGCCTCGTGGACGTTAAAAATACTTTCTTTCTTTCTTTCTAAACCATCTTAAATTTCCATGCTATTTGTGCCATAATGTTGTGTGCTTCTATCATCAGTGGTATTCTATGAGCATCATAAATTTTTGTATTGTTGATATAAAACATTCCTTGAGAATGTCTCTCCTTTTTGAAATTCATCTAATGTTTTTGGTTTCAGGATTTCCTTGCAAAGGCTCTATTAGAACACACATCTTCAACATTTATTTAGGGTAAAAACTTAAAGGTATGTTCAATGGCTTGTAAAATAGATTATAGCAATCTAGATGCTTAATGTTTATGCTCATGTTAGTTTCAAGATAGAAGTTGACCATACAGTATATATCTTATGTTAGTTTTTCTTTCTCTCCGTCTTCCATTGTTGGATTTTCCCTTCAACATAATATGTAAGTTTTGCTTTCTCTCCGTCTTCCATTGTTGGATTTTCCCTTCATTGTTTCGAGGTCACAGGTTCGAAACCTGCATTGGCAATTTATAAATTACCAATTGTATTCCATTGTTGGATTTTCTCTTCATTCTTTCGAGGTCACAGGTTCGAGATCTGTAGGTCGTTTATCAATTACCAAGTAAAACGTTTTTCTCTATCTTCGTATTCCATTGTTGGATTTTCCCTTCATTGTTCCAAACTGAATATGTAAAAACTCACACTTACAGAATCTATAAAAATTGATATGTTCACTATAAAAAGATAGTTTTAGGTAAAATCCTAATTCAAAGTTATTCAATTATTCCTTACTTTATTGTAAAATCCTAATTCAAAGTTATTCAGTTATTCCTTACTTTATTGTAAAATCCTAATTCAAAGTTATTCCTTACTAAACAATTGATTTTTTTTCTTTTTTCTTTCATTGAATAAAGTATAATTATTTATAAATGTATTCATTTTCTCATCCGTTTGTATGGTCTCTTTCTCATAGCTCCTTGCACAATCAACCTATAAACATTGCCATTATTTTACTGAAACAATGAAAAAACGACTTCTAAACATGGCTATTATTCTATTGCGAAAATGAAAAAAATGAAAGTAGTTGCTCGAAAGCAATGATGAGGATTGACAATTGTAAGATAAAATCTTATTACCAAGTTTGTTTTCCCCCTTTGTCTTCTGGTCATATCTACTAATAATTTTAGCTAAATGTGTTGTTAATTATGTTAAATATTTTGGGAAAATTCAATGTATACTTGGTTTCAGTTTTTCCCCTTATTTTCAAGTCATATCTCATTTTAATGAAATGCGTTATTAAGTATTAATTATATTGAATTGTCAAGTATTTAGAAGATTTGAGTACTGTTGCGCGAGAGAGATGTTTTGGTTTTTCCTATAAGTAATGATGGGGAATAGAGTGGATGTCAGTATGCAAACAACTATACCTGCAACCCTTGCCATTCTAAATAAATAATTGTCATTGTGGATACACGTAGTAATAATGACATTTTTTTCTTCTATAAATTTGGTTTTTCTATGTGATTCACACAAGTGTTTTATGCTACCGTTGGGATTGGCCTTTTGCATGGATGGTTTTGTTTTATATTGTTTTTTGCAATGATGAGGTTTGTCACTTATTTTGTTAGCATTTATAGAACAAAGAAATAACTTAGTGTTTATAAATGTTGAACAACTTCATTTGTTTGTAGTTGGCATTTTAGATATGTCATAGCTACAATATTAATATTCATGAACAAATTTATTTTAACTAGAGTGTTCTATAAATATAGATAAGAAATCTAAATCTGTCGTGGCTACAGTGTTCATGAACAAATTTTAACTAGAGTGTTCTATAAATATAGATAAGAAATTCTATGATTGTATTAGCAATCATTCTTGATACGCCTCTGCAACTCCATAACTCCAGACATATATCAATACTCAAACAATGGCACCCCTACCTAAAGGGAAGGACTTGCTGCTCTGCAACGCCTCACAATAAGAAATTACACAATTTCACTTAGATCATGATTATCTTAATTCATATTATTAAGTTTATTTTTTTTTAATTTTTAAATCTTATGTAATTTATTTGACATGCATTTGTATATATGATTATAGTTTATTAACAACTTTAAGCTTCATCAGGTTGTTTAGTGTGTTTTTGGCACGTAAATAAATGACATGAATCACATTTTTCACTAGCAAAATGAATCAAACTATGTTATATATTAATGATTTTGAATTGGGATAAAATAAATTATATGTGTAGGGTTTTTTCCTAATTTCTTTATACAATTACATTTACAAAAATATAAAATATAAAATATATTTTTAATGATTTTTAAATGAATTTGATTTATAAGATATGTATTATTTCATTTCTCCAAATTGAGTATGTAAATAATTTACATTGTTAAATATAAAAGGCTTACATTTTAGTAGTGGTAAAGAGTGAGATATTGATTTAGTTAGTTAGTTAATGCACTATGTTTAAAGAGCAGCAAGTCTCGGTAGTTGAACTTGGGTATGCCATGGAAATCTGTAGGTACCTGCATGCCTTTTTATCTCATGATATTCTTGTTGTGATTTACTCTCAATTATGATGGCAGCAACCAAACATATGATTATTATGATTGGACAAGATTTCAAGTGAATTCTGTCATTTGATAGAAGGTTTTGGTTTACTAAGGATTTATGTGAATTTAAGGATGGCTTTGTTCAGATCTTAAATGTCTGGTAAAAAAAGGACTATTTCGACATTGCAAAAATTCAACTGCGAATCGATCCTCGAGCTTACCTTGAATTGAGTAGTCTTACATTTTCACAGTTCCTACATTATCATGTGGAGTATTTTGAGGTTGTACGAAGTTCTGTAGGTTTAATGTTTAATGTTTGTGGATTAACTCATCACATGCTTACTATTTAGCTGCTGGATTGCAGAGTGAGTAGGAGACGAAAATCATTTGCATCCAATCAAAAAATGTATGTATACAGTCGTATTTGTATTTTTTATATGTATTTTTCCTTTTTAATGTTATATATGTGACAACATGTACGTCTCTTAACGTAGGTGAGCCATTCTCAGTTTCAGTCATTAAAATAAAATAAAATACAGGTGTTGGTCTATTAAAATAATTTTTTTAACTTTTATAATTTTTTAGTCATTAATTCTAATTTCAATATAAAGGCAAGTCCTTGGAAATATCTCTGACTTCAGTTTGTTAATAGCTATACTACCATAATTATTAAATTAAACATGTTTTATAATTTTATTTAACTTCAATCATTAACTTTAGTTAATAGAAATTTGTAACATATGTAATATATAGTGCAAAGCTCTTGCATTGGTCCCCTCAACAAAACACAATAATTCATTGTTCCACAGACCGAAATCTACCCTTTAATGTATATTGTTGTACATCCCATTTATGTTCTCTAGGCTAGAACTAAATATAGGATGAAACCATCATAATGCTTTCATATTTATCTCAAGGTCTTAACTCTTAGTTAGCTGCTTTTGTTAGAATTTTCCAAAGTATTATTTTCGCTTTGAAAACCAATCTAAAAAATATCAAATTCTAGATAAAGTAACTTACTGGAGAACGTGTGAAGCCATCAGTAATTCAGGCTCTCCACCCCAGACATGTGGCCTTTTAATCTACTCAACATACTTATCAAATTCGCCTTCTATGAACCTGAAAAGTAATATGTCAGACATTCGGTACTATTCTAGGGAAATTTATTCATGCAACTCGTGAGAGAAAAAGATACAATCACTACATTGCAGTATCACTCACCATTTTGTCTCTTCATGCCTCTTTAATAATTCATCTGCTCATCTGCAACCTATGAGAAAACATTACACGTTTGCTTTAGGATTAAATACCATCCCTTAATCAATCTCACTCTCCTTTAAGCTAACAGGAAAGTAAACCTTCAAAAAAACATGCATTTAATGAAATCCACAAAATCCCTTCAATAGAGACCTGCTAGTGGTTGTGTCATGAAAAAAGTTACATAAAGATCACAATCCTGGGCCGAGTTTCTATATCCTTAAATAAAAAATATGTAGTTACTTGTCAAAGAATTGTTTGGTAATGATATACACGACAGTGTTCCTTGTCTATCAATGGGTCCTTCCAAATATGGCATCCAAGAATGCAGTCAAGCATTCAAGCATGCTTAACCTATTTAAAAGGAAAATACGAACTGTCTAAATGTCATGTGCAGATAGATTACAATTTACAAGTGAGATCACATTCCTAATCATTCAAAATTTACATGGAAGGGATAAAGCATATTACTTCTGCAAATATCATGTAATCATGCCACAGCTTGCAATTCAAGCATTCCATCGAATACCACTGACCCATAAGATTAAATAGCCCATGAGACAGAATATTAAACTTTATAAATAAAGGCTTACTCTGGTACGCAATTCATCTACTAACTCTCTTTGAAGGCTCTCGTTTAGAGCTGGTTTTCCACTTCTCAAGCTAGCACCATGAACAAACACATAAAAACTTTTAATTTTAAATCATTTGAGCTGGTTTGCCACTTCTCAAGCTAGCACCATGAGCAAACACATATAAAAACTTTTCAATTTAAATCATTTTCCCACTGGACGTCAAGAACTTGAAGGTGAATTGTCACATATCAAATTAAATTGTTTTAGTTTTCTAATTGAAATCTGTTTCTCGTATTAATGTTTTCAATATATGGATTCCCAGCAAGACAATCAACCATGGAAATGGACCTCGCCAAAAGCAATCTTGATAATGGACCTGGCCAGAAGCAATCTTGATAATGATAAGAAGATCGAGGAGCAAGAGGCAACAAAGAAGGTTTTTCTCTATTCATAACAATTTATAACACACAACTTAATGTTTTACGAGGTAGGGACTAGCTGATTTGCAGCTATTTCCCTTAATGCATCTTTCGCGTGTGCCAAGTGCAAGTGGCACACGAAAAAGAACCTTTGAATAAAAGCCAATGAAGAAAACTGTTGAAAAAGGCAAGGAAACCACCAATAAGGCTAATGGCATCCAAGACACTACACGAATCCCAATGTGTGAATATATGTATTGTCGTTGAACACAAGGGAAACCACTTAGTCAAGGACCAATGATGAAATGTTGACTGTTGGGTTCAATATTACCTACCAATGATGAAAGTAGGACAAGGGTGCGTGATAAGACTACAACATCATGTGATTCTGAGACAAACTTAGGGTATGTCTGACATGAAAAGTCAAGAGTTCTAAGGAATGACGACACAGGTTGATAAAATTCCTTTGAATAAGAGCATGAGACATACAGAAGACACTGGCAACATAGACTCAATGATGAAACCGTGAGATGCAGGAGGCATCAATCAAGTTCTCCATAGGAACTGGAAGAGTAACCAGTCAGTGGAGAAAACTCTTTGTAACTAGCTCAGCTTCCTAAGGCCATGCTAAACCCAAAATTATGATGACAAATGGACTCAATAACTTTGTGCTATGTTCAAAGGAAACACGATTGCTTCCAATATAAGATAATACTCCCTTCCCACCCGTATTTTTTTATTTTTTCATAGTCAAATAATGTTATGATACAGAGGAGGAAACGAGTGTCGCAGGTAAGCAAAACTAATTCCAGCAGTGGAACATACCTATGCTCAATGCAAGGAGATTCAAGCGGGAGATGGACACTCGAGGGAATGTTCCCTCCTAGGTATAGGGTGTCAAATTCTAAAGGATATAAATGAGGCTTTTCTTGGTTGAGGATGCAAAACTATTGCGACAAACGGTTTATAACGCAAAGCGAGAACCGGATATAGGCGCAATACTACAAGCAAGGGCATGAGATGCAATCACAACTTAACGCCAAAAAATGTTCTTTTTCATGATCTTAGTCTACTTGGTGTGAAAAAGGGATAAAATTGTACCAACTAGACATCCTTTCAAATCCAATTTACGAGTGTGAAAGAGACAAGTTCACTCGACAATCTTTTTTATTTTTGAAGATGAGTTGGAAAAGAGCTTAAATTAAACTCAGTTGGGATTTTCTAGAGACAATTCATGGGGGAGGCCAAGGCTCCCATGCTGGACTTCTGTGGAATGTCAGTATCTTACGAGTAGCCGACATAAGCTTGGGAAAACCCAAATCTCTCCAAGTCGAGGAGGATAAATTTTTAGCGGAGGTTATCATCTCCGTGATATATTGGATGATGTCTCTTACTGGAAAGGACATCGGCGGGGGCATTGGATACCCCAAAATACCATCCCAATTGAATGGAACTTCTCCAGGACTTGAAGGGAGAGTACTCGAGGAAATTAAAACTCTCTCTTGTTCAGAAGGAGTGCTATCAGGAATGTTGACGATGTGGTTGAAGGAAGCATCACACTCCAAAAGGAGAGTTGGATTGACTAGAGATTGCACTTGTATGACCACTTCTTCAATTCTAGGTCGAAGAGGATGCATGATAACAGGGATAGGGGACACATCACTCTTGACAATGGGGGTATGGTCAGGGGAGGATTGCATTAGAATGACTTCCGTGTTAATCAACGGATAAATAGGATGTGGGGAAACCACAGACGCCTCAGAATCCGAAGGGCCCTTAGGTGAGTCCCATGCTTCTAGTATCCCAGCAGTAATAAGACACAAACGAGTAAGGTGATTTCCTTCGCAAGTCCTGCAAAGGAATTTAGGCTTACGTCTGAGACGTCTAGGATTCTCAATTCCCCCAACGTCATTCACAACGACTGGTGACATGTTCTTAACATGATTGTCAGAGGCGAGAGGGTCATCTCCCACATGACGTACAGAGGTTGGAGATGTGACATCAACATGACTCATGGCGACTAGAGTGATTCCCCCAGCATGACTAGTAACAACTGGTTGTGAGTCTTCAACATGACTTGCAGAGGTTGGTGATGGAGCTCTAGTATGACTGGCAGTGACTGGACTAGTGATGGGTTGTGGCATTTGATACCAAGGTCCAGGGAAAGATTGGCTTTGAAACATTGTAGGCTAGGAAGGGTCTTGGTTTACCGCCTATCCCTGTCCGGAAAGGTAGTATCCTCCGCCTAACTGATCCCAAGAGGTTTGTACGGGCATAATCACCAAAGTCTGTGAAGAGATGGAGGTATGATAAGGATTATTCAAGTGAGGATATATATTTTCCCCCATGTGAAGGGGTTCCGTGAAGAGGGTATCCTGGACCGTAAAATTGATTCTCCCCATATGAAAGACCTGGGGATATATGTGGACCTGCCACGGGAAAAGTGTTTGAAGGAATCGGCATGGCGGATGAAGGATACACGGATGGGGTGTAATAAGTAAAATAAGCACCCATTTGAGTACTTGCTCCTAAAAGAGCATAACTAGGACTGGATCCATAAGAGGGGAGGTTCCAACCTCCCATAGTGAGAGTTGGTTGAGGGACATGGCTCATATCAAACGAAGATGTAGGCAGCGGGGCCATGGTGCCCCCAAATCCAAAGCTAGGATTCATATAAGTGGGACATGGAGAGAATGGGAAGGCTGAAGGCACATTCGACATATCAACATGAAAATGATTAGATACCCAAGGCATGGACTGAGCATCATAATTCTGTGTACCATTATGAAAATCAGATGGGTTCATCCCCATGAAATGAGTTATCATCATGGGGGGGGGGTAGCGGTAAATGGGGGAGCCAATGGAACTCCATTATCCATGATAATGAAAACTCAGTATAAATTCCTAAGGCCAACAAGTAGTCAAAGAGCACACCAAAAATCAAATGGCCAATATGCACACAAAAGAGGTAAAGTGGCTGAAAGGGGCCTCCCTCCCTAAAGAAGGTATGTCTTTCCCAAAAGGGGCCCAAGACTCCCTGCTAAAGATCGGAGGTAACTCATGGGCTTAACAACCAGTCAGTCAGATCCCCCTGGAGAGGTAATCCTCCATAAAGGTTGTGTGTTGTCTGACCCTTATCTGACCCAGGGTACCTGCAGAATAACCCCTGCAAGTAACCTATGTGGCACCTAAGTTAAGAAACTAAGCAACCAATGTGTAACCGATGCACAAACGAGTAGTCGTAAGTCAGGTCCACCATATGGGCAGGGTAACAAAGCCCGAAACCTTGAAAGAACCACCTCTCATGGAGGTAAGGGCACTAGAAATATCCCCAGATACGAATAGATCCCCAGATATATATATGACGCTAAGAAGGTATCGGGGGGATAGCCCTTCAACCAACCTCGCGCGACCTCGTGATTAACTCTAGTGTAAGAAGAGCCTCTTGATATTATCGATTATACAATGGATTTCTCCACTCCCTTTGTCAGACACATATGTTGATTTAATATCCTTGGAGAAGTTTACTCACAAAATCCTATTCCAAGGCACTAAATCCTAAGCTAGTTTGTGCACCCTAGAAAATAAAATTGTGACTAATCAATTTTAAATTATAACGTAAATTTTAATGGCCGTGCTTACTCAAAAAGGTATGGTAGTGAAACTCATGATGTTATGACTCAGCAAATAAAGTAAATATGAATACAATGCAAAGTCCTAGCTTTAATTTTCAATGAATGATATGCTTCTTAAAACAAATGTAATTTTCAATTTCAACTCTGCAATTCTGAAGTAAAAATGCAATCTTTCTTTACATGCACTACGATAAATGATAAAGACTCAAAATATCAAAATTCCAAGCAATGCAAAATGCCTAATATTTTTGTATTTTCAATATAAGAAAAAAATGAAAATGCATGGACTGAACAACAACTTGATATATAAAGACTCTACTGTGTATAGAAAAAGACAACTCAAGTAGGATACCAAGAAGCAAGACACCCAGCCCAATGTACAAGGACAATTAAAATGAAAAGGTGATGAGAAAGACTCTGCCCAAAAATTCAACCAAAGACAGGTTTCTTGTCATCCCACAGACACTTAACAATCACTACAGAGATCCAAGAAGACTCAACAATCATCAAAAACAACCCAACAACCACCAAACCAAGCCAACAAGAAAAAGAGGTTGATGTACGTGATTTTTGAAGGAAACAACGCGTATGTACGCAACTTGTAGAAGGACAACACACGTATATACGCGACTGTCAAGCAAAAACCCACGTATATGTTTCAAAAACACAACTAGGCATATGAGAAGGATGAAAGACTCAGACCCAGAGTGAACAGAGGCTGTCAAGCAATGATACGACAAAAAATGCAATAGGAACGAGAACAATCTAAGGAGAAAAACACTCCAAACCCTAAGAAAGAAGATCCATTCCCTAGTATGGTCGCCAATTCTGTTATGAGGAAAATATCTCTATGGCTAGGGTAAACCACAACAGACAGAAATGACTACAGAAATCAACTCTATTCTCAAGTATGCTATGTAAACAAATATTCTAGCAAGACAAGATAAAAGGCCTACCTCGTCCAGATGTTCGATGAAGTCCACCGTTGAGCACTTGACCCAAAGCAATATACCTATAACTAGTCCTCAATAACCAAGAAAACCAAGCATATGGTGATAATATATGATGTTAGCACATTCAATAGAATAATCCATTAATATACATAAAAAATACGCCCATGGAATAAAAATTCAAATATTTTCAAGATATCAATTGGACGAGAAAAGATTATTTCTATTAATATATGATCAACAAAAGTGAAAAAGTTACAAACTTTCATGTTGGCATGGTTCGGAACTGAGAAACTAAGTTCCTTCCAGCTGGGCCTCCACCAAAGGCAAGATCATAGAAGAGAGACAATGAAGTTCTCCATTAATAAGGGAAGAGCTTGGGGGCTGAACATTGTGTTTAGAATTAAAGGACAAAGGGATGTTGATTCAATATGAAGTGAATAATTTCTCCAGAGTAACTTTGCTCTCAAAGTTGAATTCTTTCTCCTCTTTTCCATAGCTCGGGATTGGCCCATTTATAGCCTTCAAATAGAACTTAAGGGATGAGTCAGAACATTTCCAGTATATGGAAGGCCAAGGATCATAGATCTCCTGTTGTGACATGGAAACCCGACACCATTTTTCACCTTTGGGCACAAATCCCAATGTACACGGGTTGTAGTGGTGCAGCTTACATATACGCATGTTGTATAGTATACGCATGTTGTATAGTAGACAAGGTTCATACATGTGGAAAAAATGTATTTTTTAGCTCTGGGATTTGCAAAAAGGGATGAAAATTCTACATAGGGAAATCGAAAAAGGCCCTTTGTGCAAGATTGCATAGGGTGAGGTAAATCTTGCTATAACATAAGACAACACCAAACCACACAAGAAGATGCAACACAGTGGCAACACCGAGGCCATAGTTCTATTTCGATTCCTAAAATAGGGGAAGCTAACAATTCCATGAAGTCTCCACTAAAAGTCACCCCAAAGGTTGAGTTTTCAGAATAATAAACTTAAAAATGATGAACAATGAAACAAATAATTCAAAGAGACAACTCCCCCAATTTAAGTGTGACCACTTATTCAGGCTAAAGAAAATTCCCCCAATTTAAGTGTGACCATTTATTCGGGCTAAAGAAATATAGATTAGGGAAACCAAGGTCCCAATCAAATAAAATCTGTAAAGATAAAAGCTCCTCTATACCAACTAAACCCAAAATAAAGAACCTCAATAAATCTCCTTCATTCCTCAAATTCCCTAGACCAAGAATGACAAAACAACAATAATAGTGACCAAGCATTGAAGGACCATGTGAGACAACTTTCCACATCCCCTTTGATGCCTTACTCAACATATCACCATAACCCCAACTTTCTTGCAATATAGTTCAACCAAGAGTTCAAATCCCGAAATTCACCATTAGATCAAGCATGTGAAGGGGGAGCTTGAGTTTCATCATGCTCATTGCCTTACACTAGTATTGAGGCGACACACAATCTACATGTGGATTATCAATATAGTGGTACTTACCATTGAGTGCATAGAGTTTCATTAAGGTATAGCTTTGTAGATTGTTGAACCTTTATACCTTAACTCCCCCACTTTTAAGGTAGTGGATTTATTTGCAAGATAATTTGTCTTTTGATAATTTTCCCTTAATATCTCATAAAAGAACATGCTTTGGAAGTTGGTGACCTTTTCATGATCTAAAGCCAATATGGAAGCAAGTTTGT
>JASDQU010305038.1:0-13663 GCA_032191745.1 Picea mariana
GCAAGGGCACCTTAAAAGAGCACTTAACCTATAAAACATTGAGCAGAAAGTAACATGACTGTTTGCTGTCCTAAAACAGCAAAAGAAGACAGCCAAACAGTTGAAACTTAGAGCCATACTAAGGTCAAAGACAGACCTTAGATGGCAGCCTCATAGGACCTCAGAATTTCAACATATGCTACTCTCGAAGAAGAACAAAAATCTAAGATCATGATTAGCAACAACAATGTACTTTGTAAATTGGAACTTATCTTATACATTTTCCAGTATTGTGACAAACCTAATTCATTTGCCCAACTCTACATGGGTGTAGACAAAGCTTATGGATACAATAAACTGAAGTTTAGAGCTCCTTTTGCTGAAAGCCAAGTTGCAGGAAACGCCTAGTTTGGTCACATCCTAGTACCCGAAATGCCTGGAAACATCGAAACGGGTACGCAATGCTGCCAACCATACAGTATGGTGTTTCCAAATATAGAAATGTTGTACTGTACGGCCATAAGCGTTTTGGCCATTTCCAATCACATTTTGGGCACTTATTTTTGGAAGTTTCTGGGCCTGCCCTAAGTGCTTGAGGGGGCTGTGGGACCTGTTATCGCAGGATTTGTATTTGTGCAAAGCCTCACCACAAGTCCCCAAATCTTGCGTAATAATGAAAGAAATCACCACTGTCATCTTAGTAGGAACTTCCTGTTCAATTTTGAGCTTGATTTATATGTAGATGAACTTTTAGCTTTTTTTTCAACACTTTAGAAATTTCAATTCACAATACTGAATAAACTGAATAAGAGCAGCATATACAAGGACACAAAGATTTACCCTGGGGAAACTCAATGAGGGAGAAAACCCGAGCAAAAGATCATCCTCTTTATTAATGAATAAGCTTGCAGGTACAAAAACCCAATGGGGTGCTACAGTACAAAATTTACAAGAGAGAGAGGATGGCTAGAGACCTTTTGCTTGTGCTGCTAGTAGATCTGAAGAGTACTGTAGATTTGAACATGAATACTGCAGATCTGTACTTGAATGCTGTGGATCTGATATTGATACTGCAAATTTGTACTTGAATGCTGTGGATCTATTGCATACTGTAGATCTGTACTTGAATGCTGTGGATCTGATATTGTATACTGTAGATCTGTACTTGAATGTTGTGGATCTGATATTGTATACTGCAGATCTGTACTTGAATGCTGTGGATCTGATATTTTATACTGTAGATCTGTACTTGAATGCTGTGGATCTGATATTGTATACTGCAGATCTGTACTTGAATGTTGTGGATCTGATATTGTATACTGCAGATCTGAACTATGCATGAACTGAATATCTCCTTGAGCGTTTAATGTGGAATGATAGTAGAGAGCAAGAGCTTTCAATTGAGCCCTAGATCAAACCCAACGACCTCTTGAAACCCTTGCTGAGTGCTTGAGAAGGCGACTAGGATTTTCTGTGTGTTGTAAATTAGCCTTCTTGCCCTTTTTAATTTCTTGCACGCATTCAGATCTATTAGAAGATCTGAAGATCTGACATTGAATACTACAGATCTGTACTTGCTAGTAGATCTGAAGAGTACTGTAGATTTGAACTTAGCCTCCACTGTACTTAGCCTCCACTGTACTCTATGCAATGGATCCATGTTTTTTGCTTGACCATGAGATCATAGTGGATCCTAAACTGAAGCAGTAACCTGAAGTACTTTTCTTGTCCACTGGGCTTCTAGCCCAGTCAACATCTCTGCGTAACCATGCAGAAATATACCACCACTGGGTGTATATCTTAAATCACAAGTAATGGTTCCTTGGAGATATCTCAAAACATGTTTAGATGCCACCCAATGTATCTGTCTCGGCTCATCCATAAACTGGCTCAATGCACTGATTGCATAACAAATATCAGGCCTGGTGTGAATCACATACATTAGTGACCCAATAAGCTGCCTATACATGGTGGGATCCACCGAATCTGATCTTGTATCTGAATCATGCAGCTTCCTTAGGTTTGTAATCATGGGAGTAGTCATGGATTTACATTCCATCATTATAAACCTTTTCAACACATCAACTGTATACTTTCCCTGTGCTCGAAAGATTCCACCTTGTCTTTGCCAACCTTCCAAACCAAGGAAGTAATGCATCAGGCCCAAGTCCTTCATTTCAAACTCTGAAATGAGCTCCCTCTTGCACCAGGTTATAAGACCTTCATCTCATGTCAAGTTTAAAGTATAGATTAGCATCAACATCAATTTTCTGAAAACCCAAGCCCTTTAGAAAGCCATCAATTCTTTTGTACCATACCCTGGGAGCTTGTTTAAGGCCATACATCGCTTTTCTTAGTTTACATACATGAGAGTCCCTGCTATGCATTACAAACCCTTTAGGTTGTTCCACGAAGGCTTCCTGTTCTATTTTACCATTTTGAAATGTTGTCTTTACATCCATCTAATGTAATTTCCAACCAAGTGTAGAAGCCAAAGAAATGACAGTACGAATGGAAGTATACTTGGCTATTGGGGCAAATATCTCATCATAGTCTATACCAGGTCTCTCTTGAGAACAATAAACCGAGCCTAGAGGACCATCCCATATTAAGAGTGTATAAAGATGTGTTTCCAAAAGAGTTAGCAGGTCTACCTCCAAGAAGAGATATCGACCTATCAATAGAACTTGCACCAGGAGCGGTGCCAGTGTCTAGAACACCCTATAGAATGAGTACACCAGAGCTAGTTGAGCTCAAACTACAACTAAAGGAAATGATGGACAAAGGCTACATTCAGCCTAATGTGTCTCCATGGGGAGCACCAACCTTGTTTGTGAAAAAGAAGGATGGCACACTCAGGTTGTGCATAGACTATAGAAAACTCAATAAGATGATTATTAAGAATACGTATCCCTTGCTAAGGATCGATGACTTGTTTGACCAGTTAAGGGGTGCTACAATTTTCTCCAAGATTGACTTGAGGTCTAGATACCATCAAGTCCGAATCAAGGATGAAGACATCCACAAAACAACGTTTAGGACAAGATATGGTCACTATGCATTTGTGGTGGTGCCATTTGGGCTAACCAATGCACCAACCACTTTTATGTGCTTAATGAATAATGTACTATTGAGTTTTTAGACAGATTTGTATTGGTTTTCATTGATGATATCCTAATCTATTCCAAGAATAGGGAGGAGCATGAAGAACATCTCAAGCTAGTGCTTCAAGTACTAAGAGAACATCACCTCTATACTAAGTTTAGCAAGTGTGACTTTTCCAGAAACAAGTCCATTACTTAGGCCATGTTATTTCTAAAGGAGTGGCACTTGATCTTGACAAGATCAAAGCCATTATGGATTGGCCTACCCCAAAGGATGTATCTGATATTAGATCTTTTATGGGCCTAGCAGGATACTATAGGAGGTTCATAAAAGGATTTTCCAAGATTGGTTGCCCAATCACCTCCCTTCAAAAAAAGGGAGTTAAATTCATTTGGACATCAGAATGTGAAGAGAGATTCCAAGAGCTGAAACACCTTCTAACCAATGCACATGTGTTGAAGATTGCAGACCCAAACAAGGACTTCCTTGTGTGTTCAAATGCCTGCAAGGAGGGACTCAGAGGAGTCCTTATGCAAGGACATTTAATTTGCTATGAATCCAGAAAACCGAATGAGCATGAAATCAATTATGTGACCCACGATCTAGAATTGGCTGCCATAGTACATGCTTTAAAAATGTGGAGGCATTACCTCCCAGGTAGGAGATTTATGCTTATGACACATACCATAGCGGGTTGAGATATTTGTTTGATCAACCAAAACTCAATGCTAGACAAGCTAGATGGATGGCTCTCCTTAGTGAGTTTGATTTTGGAATCAAACATATGAAAGGAAAAGAAAATAGGGTCGCTGATGCCCTTAGCATAAGCGTGAAAGTGATTCACTTGGCAGCTGTAAGCACCTGTGAAATGAATGTGAGGGAGAGAGTCAAAAGTGCACAAGAAACAGATGCATTTTTCAAGATCGTAAAATCATACTTAGAACAAGAGCCCACAGGGCTGAAGTACGAGGGTTATCAATTGCTGAATGATGGCCTGCTAACTTACAAAGGTAGGCTGTATATTCCAAATTGTGACGACTTAGAAGAGGTTCATGATAGATGAATTACACAAAAGACCATATACTGGTCATCTTGGTTATCAAAAGATGATCACAACCACTAGGAAACTATTTTATTGGCTCGGACTAAAAAAGGACATAGCTGATTAGTTGGCTAAATGTCTAGAATGTCAGTAGGTTAAGGCAGAACATCGACATCCAACAGGGCTGTTGCAACCCCTACCATCTTAGAATGGAAATGGGAAACCATCTCCATGGATTTCATCACAGGATTAGCAAAATCAGCCAAACATAATGCGTCATAATGGTAGTTGTGGACAAATTGAGCAAGGTTGCTCACTTCATTTTCGTCAAGTCAACTTGCAAGGCAATAGATATTGCCAGTATTTTCATGAAAGAAATATTTAAACTGCATGGCATGCCTAAGGAGATCATATCTGACAGAGATACGAAATTTACTTCAAGCTTTTGGAAATCTCTGTTTGCTGGTTTTGAAACTAAATTGCTATTTAGTACAACCTATCACCCTCAAACTGATGGACAGACAAAGAAGGTAAACCAAGTGTTAGAGGACATGTTAAAGATGCATGTAATGCATCAGCCTAAGAAGTGGGAAGACTACCTACCACTGGTAGAGTTTGCCTACAACAATGGCTATCAAGCGTCATTGAAGATGAATCCTTTTGAGGCCCTCTATGGTAGACAATGCAAGATTCCAATCAGTTGGGATAACCCAGTAGACATAATTACAATCGGGCCAGATATGTTGAAGGAAATGGAACAACAAGTGGTTCAGATAAAACAAAATCTGAAAATGGCCCAGGATAGACAGAAAAGCTATGTAGACACAAAAAGGTCTCCTAGAGAGTTCAAAGCAGGGGATCAAGTGTATCTCAGAGTTAGACCCAAGAAAATCTCCTTGAGAATGGAAGCTTGTGCCAAGCTGGCACCTCGATATTGTGGACCCTTTGAAATTTTGGATAGAGTGGGACCTGTAGCATATACACTAGCACTTCCTCCCACAATGAAGGCACATAATGTTTTCCATGTTTCGTTATTGAAGAAATATGTACATGATTCTAATCATATAATTGACTGGTCTGTGATTCAGGTGGAACCAGAGGGAGAATTCCTGCCAGAACCACAATGCATCATAGACAGGAAGGAAACCCCACTCCGGAATAGAACCATTGCACAGGTCAAGGTGCAGTGGAAACACTTTGGTCTAGATGAAGCTACATGGGAAATTGAGGATGCCATGAAACAAGCATATCCATTTTTGTTTACTTCTGTACGTATAGGGCACATCGACAGATAGAACATTAAGGACGATGTTCCTTTAAGGGGGAGGGGATTGTAATACTCATGTTTCCCTCAGTTTGTAAATATAACTATAACTTGTCGAAAGACCGTACTAAATATGTGTGAATGTTGGATTTGATGAACCTTTTTTTTTATAAAAGGTAATGTGTGTATTTTCTGTTATTAATTGAAAATTGATAGTGTTGCATAACTGCTGAAAGGGGGGGTTTGCCAAGATAGACCATGGTGCTATGAAAGAGATGGTGAGGGGAACCATAAATGGTTGAGATGACTCCCACCAAACCTTACTGGATTTAATTGCTCAGACCCAGAACAATCCTCTGACCTAGAAATGAATTACCAGTTAGGTTGGTAGTTGGGAAAGTCCTCCTCAAGAGTTAATGAGGAGACGGGGCATAGTACCCATATGCAAGGGCTTCCAAACTTGACCATGAGCTGGGGATTTAGACCCACACAACCTTGCTGAGGAAGGCAAGAAAAGAGGTAGTTTTGGGGGCAGAGGAGATCTGCGAGGAAGCAGAGTCGAGAGAAACCCCCAGAAGAGAAAAGAGCGCTGTCAGCTCTCTGGTTCGAGGGAGAACTGAGAAATAGGCTCGTTTTGGGCGTAATAAGTTGTTGGCGGGGTTTTTAGTCCAAGTTGATAAACGGGGCTGGCGAGTGATTGTGGAAGTGCTCGTTGCAGACCTCCTTGATTAGTATAGAGAAAACCGGCTACCAAGATCCTGCGTGAGGAGAGTAACCTCCGTCCCTGATTATCGTTGAGCAAGAAGAAAGAGTCTCTCTTGGAGCATCATGGTCTAGCTAGGGGGTGGCCAACGATAAATCTGTTTAGGAGTGGCTGTGCCTATGGTTGGGGTGGAAATGATGATCTCTGGTTTCTGATAAGTATTTTCATACTTTGTGCACTGAAATGGAAATGATGATTGAATATATATATATGTCTATGACTAAGTTTTGTATTGAATGATTAAGGTAGAAATGTGTATTGCCTCTTTGTGAACCTATGCTTTTGAATGGTCTCCTGTTTACCTCAGTTTAGCATCTAGAGAGTTATGGAACGTGAGTCTGCAAGAAAGTAGCTAGAGAGTTATGGGACGTGAGTCTGCAAGAAAGTTGAGGTAGGGTTAATTGGAACGCTTATGTCCTGACGACCTCTCGAGTTTACCTTCGCGGGAATATCAAGTTCAAACTCTGTGGAAGGATGGCACCTCCTTCAGACCCTTCACCTGTGTGACCGAGGGCTCATGCCCATGTCCTTAACCAATTCACGGCTAAGAGACTAGCGTGTAGCCCACGAGAATTTTTGGAGGACCCATGTGACCAAGGTATGGGAACTCTGTGCTAGGATCGAAAGGAGTTAAGCCTTTCTAGCTTTGGAACTCCGGGAGTTCGGAGCTCCGGAGTGTTACGACCTCACTGTTTGTAAATCGGTCGAAGGCAACTTGTTACGGTTACCCATGAGGTTGACCGACGTCTGGTGGTTTCCCTAATCGTGGCAGATAGACTTGTCCCACCGTTAAAATCTGACCCTTTACCAATTGCGAAGTAACACAAGCCACAGATCTGAGGGTATTCGGGAGTCCCCCTGGCCGTTGGATCTGCACCGAGGTGAGTCCGGCGTTAACTACTCCGAGAGAACAGAGGTGTTATAACACCAAACTCCTCGAACGTCGGAGTTAAGAATTGACGTAAGCCATGGATCTGGGGAGTTCGTTAAGAACCCCTCTTAATCGTTCGATCAACCAGTGGAGGGACTCACGTATGGTACTTCGGGGAAGTCCTACTTCGGGAGAGCGGAGCGACCATAATGCCGAAACCTCCGAAGGCCGGAGCTGCAAAGTAACGAGAACCGTAGATCTAGGGACCCTTCGAGATATCCCATGAGCGTAGATCTAGGCCTTGGTCAACCCGACATTGACCACTCTGGGAGCAAGGAGGAAGTCACACAACGAATCCCCCGAATATCGAAGTTACAAAGTAACAGAGGCCGTTGATCAATGGACCTACGTGGATGCTTGTTGACCATTAGATCTAAGGGCTTGGAAGGCTATTAGTCTGGGGTGACGTGGCATACTGATGTCACCTAGGGTGATGTGGACCCACGCTTGACGTGCCACGTGTCACTTGGATTCGCACGTTTTGCCGATCCTATGTGCCCATTAAAACGTGACATGTGTCACCCACTGTAGGGGCTAAGTGTCATCTCTGCCTTGCCGCGTGTCACTCTTGGCACTTACTTGCTTGGTCCATTTGGCGGGTGGAGTACTTGAGACCCACCTGTCCTTGCCTCCGCGTCTAGTACGTCACCACGTGCAAGGGTGGACCCTTTAGGAGTCCGGGACTTCGGAACTCCGGAGGTTTGGGGTGTAGTGTCGTAGATAAGCCAAAAGGCCAGAGCCACGTGGAGAGATTTCGGGCTCCTTCGGGAGTTCGAGAATTCGAGACTCCGGAGGACATGCATACAGAAAGGAAAAGGGACGTTCAGTGTCGAATGCCGAACTCCCCTATAGCCTGTGTGTTAAAAGAGGATCAAGTCCCACCGTTGGACTGGACGACAGAATTCCCTCGTGGATGTAGGAACTTGGGGATGGTACAGATGAGATGGATCCACGTGGGCGCCACATGGCCCTTTGACTAAGAATGCTCAAAGAACTTTGGGAGGCCATAACTTGCAATCCAGAGCTCGGTTTTGAGTCTGGTAGTAGTCGTTAGAAAGCTATGATTGAGTAGAAGAGGATGGAGACCTCGGAGAGATGATTTGAGACGATTAAAGTAAGAGAAATTTTGATGCCCCATCCCTAGAAGAGGGTACTTAGGGGTTGGGTGTGTCACAGTCAAGGACACTTTTGTTTGTCAGCTAGAGATTTAGAGCTTGTACTACAAACTAATTTAAAATCAAATATGAGGATCGATTTAGCATGCATCTATTGTTACTACCTAGGGCATATGTTTATAGTGCCCATGCAGAGTAGGAGATTACATTACCTTATGATAATTAAAACACGACCACCGGTTGAACATATATAGTCTATATTGAGATCAAACTTGTTTTTTCAAGAGAGATGATCTCTTTAATCAAACTTTTATAGTGTTGTCAATTGCAATTTTTGGTTTTGATGTTAAATTTCAAAGAGTTAAACCACTCGTCAATGATCGATGGGGTTTATACATGAATAGATAGGAACCGCGAGCAATGTATCTTTACAAATTCTGAAATATAGGAAACCTAGGGTCTATGGAATATCTTTTATGAGCATGTAAAGGTCTCAGGCTCCTTCCATGTTTCTAGGAATTCATAATTTATAATATACTTGTTTTTATAATTTTGCAAGGAACCATTATGAGATGGTATGTGAAACGTACCAAATAATTTGGTCAAAAGATTGTAACATGCAACAAAAAACAAATAAGTGTAATAGTGAAAAAATTGATCACATGTTTCACGAATAAACAAGAAATATTTTTTGGGTATGATAATCTCCAATTGTTTATATTGATATTTGATATTGATCAATTCTTTTATTTATAAAGTAATTGCTATAGTTCATATGCTTTTTTTTTTAACTTTTTTTTTTTAATTTGAAGGAAAAAATCTGTAATTTTATTAATAAAAACAAAATTACAATACCGCAGATGCTTGCAGCGTTCCTAAAAACTGCTGTTATGGATCATCAAAGTTCACCAACCTGCTCTGTGATTGTATCTTCTAAATTTTTTCATTACTTCTTGTAGTTGCTCAAGACAGTTTTTCATTCAACAGCTTGAAAAAAAAAACCTTTAACAAAGGCCTATTCCTACTGATTGATTGAACACCATACTATCCCATCTTTATACATGAAAAAAGAAGTAAAACCAAAATAAAAGACATCTTTAGAGTCATGGATCATGAGCATATTCTGAGACAGTCCCCTCCTGTTGTTCGGAGACCACCGATATTCCATGTCCCATCTTTAGAAAGTCCATCAGCAGTGTTGTTTCTGTCCCTGTAGATATGTGAAAAGGTAATGTGTGAAAATACTGATATAATTGATTGAATGTCATTATAAAGAGGTTGTAATGTGAAGTTTCTCAGAGCAATTTTTTTTCGCATCCATTGAATAACTAGTAGAGAATCTCCAAAGATTTGAAGGTTTGAGACCCCAGCCTCATGAGCCATCAAAATTTTGAAGGACATGGGGGGTGGGTTTTGATCCTCTTATGTGTGCATGGGTCATGACACTATTTAATATAATCTCTTTGGGTGCAACCACATGTTTGACTACTACCTCAAGGTGACCCTATGGCTCCAGGAAAATCCCTCATGGGAATTGAAGCTTGCCCAAGTGAAAAACTCCTCACTTTTCATCATTGGATCCAAACCCTTTGGTCTGTTCATATGTTCTTTGAAAACTCAAACATTTTAATATAATGGTGATGTCATATGTCACCATTTTATCCAATGATGATTCTAGCCTCCATTTTTTGTGTGCAATGTGAATCTACACAAGTATTGGTCACCATTTTGTCTTGTTGAGCTCATTGATGATTCTAACCTCCTTATTTTGTGAATTATTAAATTTATTATTATTATTATTAGTGAATTGGTTGCTTTACCTTATTAAATAAATAATTTTATTATTTTAAATTAATGTTCAATATGAATACTGCCAAACTCGACTAGTTATATATGGCTCTATGCCCACTTTTTTGGGACGGGGAAATTCAGTGTGGGACGTTATCCCATCCCCCCTTTTGAGGAAATTCAAGGAATCACAGGGTGGGGACATTTCCCAAGAAGTGGAGGGTGTTTCCAATTTGTCGGGGACTCTTGGGCGATTTGCATGAAAATGAGGATCTTATGACATTCCCCAGAATTTTTGCAAACAATTTCAGAAAATGTGAAAAAAACAAAAAAACCAAAACCATAATGTGAATGAAAATATTTATTTTATGCTTTCATTTTTCATGTTTGTGACTTGTCGTTGTTTTTTATACATTTATTTCTTTTTTCTTTAGGATTTTAGACAGGGTTCCCTTTGTTGTGGAACTGTGTTTCCTAAAATTCGGGGGGTGTTTCCACATGCCCCCAAGATGCATTTCCTTGTTCCTGCATCCTCTGTCTTGGAAACTTGGTGGAACATTCTCTTTTCCATAGGTTTGATGTCGATGATATATTTTGGTCTCTGTATTTATTGTCCAATGTGCCTTGCAGAGAGTTTAAATGATAGGCTATAACTATCTGAGTGTACAATACATTATCTTATTAAAAGTTTATTGTCATGCAGCTGAAGTCAACAAGCAAAGAGGGGTTTCACTGTTCTTTTTCATGGTCTTTAGAACATACAACATGAAAGCTGGTTTCCCCTCCATTGCTGCAACATAATCACGTTTGCTACTTCAAAATTAAAATCTATGTTAGTGGACCTATAGATGACTGAATATATTTCACAAAATAGTGTGAATACAAGATATATCTAATCCTTGCAAATAATTGTTTGCAGAGGTGAACTACAAATGGAACTTTTGTCAACTGGGATAGTTTGAAATTTGAGTTAGTAACCACGATTGATATTTGACCTTATTTGTTCTTTTGCATAGCATATTCTAGTTCAAGCATCTTTCCATTGATCATCTTTGGCCTGTTGAGACTTGAGAGAGATAGAGTGTCAAGTGGTGGCACCTTAGTCACAATGAGGATTTTGAGGGCATGGCTGAGGTAAATTTCAGTTTTTATAAAGATTTAGTTTTATGGTCAATTTTTACCATCAAGTGCGACTTATAGATTGGTGATATGCTGGTGTCAACTCTTCATGCTGGATGTGGCCCATTTGAGAGGTATTTGGATTTTGACAATCTGCATGGTGCTGAGTTTCAAGTGTGAATTGGCATTGAAATACAACACTAGTTGGCATTATAAATCATCATAGTGCCAAGGAGAAAATGATTGTAAAGTGGCAAGACTCATTACACTAAGTTGTATATCACAATCTTATAAAGTTAGGTGCACAATATGGTTGCTCAACTCGTGGTGTACTGCTCCTGCAGAATTTTTATTATAACCTTTTTTAAGGGCGACAAGTGGGATTCTAGGGTTTTTCAGGCTGTTCACATTGTATGCTGTATATCACAATCTTATAAAGTTAGGTGCACAATATGGTTGCTCAACTCGTGGTGTACTGCTCCTGCAGAATTTTTATTATAACCTTTTTTAAGGGCGACAAGTGGGATTCTAGGGTTTTTCAGGCTGTTCACATTGTATGCTGATATAGAGAAAGGTCTTTTGCTCAAATCTCCTCTACTGTCTCAAATGCACCATTGTTTCTCGATATTTAGTGGGCAGTTCTATTTGTCCTCTTGATTTCGTGGCTGTTGCTGGCATAGGCAAAAAATGTGGGATTTTGAATAGACCTATTGAAGATGTTAGTGTGGCTGTTGCTGACCTAGGCAAAAATGTGGGATTTTGAATAGACCTATTGAAGATGTTGGAGTGGCTGTTATCGGCATAAGGGCATGTGCAATATGCATAATATAATATTGATGAGGGAAGGTGGTTCTACCATTTTTGAAGTCTTTGAAGACTATGTCTTTGCATGAAAAATAAGATAATATAGTTTTCTTAATAGTTTTCTTAATGTCTAACAAAAGACCACAAAAGAAGGGTCAAAGGGACCAAGATAGTACATAAGACCACAAAAGAAGGTCAAAGGGACCAAGATGGTACATTGAGTGGCAGTGCAAAGTGGGAGTTGCAAATGCATCTCCTAAAATAGTGTTATATGCGGAAAGATATAAAGATAATAGGATCTAAGAGTAGGCTAGAGACAAGCTGCTAAATGTCCAATGAAAGATTGCTTAAAAAACTAAAAGAGAGTATACCATAAGGTGCTGGTGCAATAGAAATGCTAAAAACCCAAAGGCTCTGAAAATCTTGGTATCAAGCATAAGATATGGAGGGTGTTAAGGCTTGCTGGCATTGGGGGCCAAGGATGAGTGAGGAGAGAGAAGCGGGCTTGTTGTTGGAGTTGTTAAGCATTGTGACAAGATCAATGCATTGGCGGATGATATCCTTCGTGGAGTAGGTGGGATTGAGGGCGCTTGGTTGAATGTTGGTTGGGGGGCATAAGAGCGAGGGAGGAGGTTGAGAGGAGACACGAGGCCTAATTGATTTGAGTTCTAAGGTATCTTGGGTCTTTGTTTGTTGTTTATTGCCTTGCTTTGTTTAGTAAAAGGGAAATATGAGGTGATCCTCTTTAGGGCCTTTGGCTTGGGTGTTACTTGTAAACATCAATATATGTACTTAATCTCTCTCACAAAGAGAGCAATGCATCTTTGGTTGGGGTAGCCAAAGGTGGAAAGGGAGCTCCCTGAGCCTTGAAAGATTTAGTGATATCAATCTTTGATCTTGTAGTATTGAGGGCACTGAAAAATGCGATGGATCATTGTCTTCGATTTCCTATAAGTGGCAAAGTTGAAGGTGGTGATTGATCTCCACCTGGAGTTTGTGAAAATCCACCAAAACTGACTCGAGGGAATATCAAAGCCATGTAATCTAGTATTTGTGTGTAAGAAGGGCAAACAATAAGGCTATCCGTTAGCTCCAAATAATGCTCCAAGTAAAAGGCCATCTTCAACTTAGACCTTTTGAAGGTGTGATCCAGGGGTTTGGATGTAATATATATAGATATCCTCTCTAATAGCCCAAATCAAGTCTTGCTTTGACCTGGGTGCATTTAGCGAGTACTTCAGAGGGGTCAAATGTTATGGGGAGATGGCCATACACTAAAGAAGTCGAGAAGCTTATGAGAACCAACCATGAGTGTGTCCAAGGGGGCAATTGAGGTGATGGCCTCAAAAGAACAAAGTGCAAGATAGGGATACCTCTCCCTCCCTAAGGACGAGTCCCTAAAGATCCAAACTTAATGAAAGAATGGCACTGGTCGAAAGATGAGTGCAAGTCTAAAGGCATGGGCTTCAAACTCTGCTTGAACAATGTGGTGGGAGACAATCCTCTTGCATTAAATTATGCGTTTGAAAAGAAGGGTTTGGATTGCTCCATCTTGCCCCAATCAGTCTAAAATAAGATTGATCCCAAGACCTTCAAATTGTAGAGGGTTGTGGGTTTGATGATCATATCCAAGAGGTGCATCTTGGGCCTATTCAATATTTGTTATCTTCTTCTTATTCAAACATCATTAAAATGTGATATAACCTCACATAAATTATTTTTGATTTTCTATATATTTAATAAATTAAAAAAA